>LOJH01009498.1:10054-22365 GCA_001685095.1 Ellobius talpinus
AAGTCCTTCACGTAGAACATACTTCCACAAACCTAGAATGACTTCATGGCTGCCTGCCTCCATACCACACATTCGAAGAACCTACTTTTGTTAAAGTAAAATAAGAAAGGAAGGATTCAAACCCCCTAAAACTGGTTTCAGGGTTTTAGTCCATCCTCCTTGGCTCCATTATTCGTGGTAGCTAGATGGCACAGCAGACAGGAAACAGAGAGAAATAGGAAGGCCTGGGATGAAATACAGTCTTCAAAGAGACACCTCCAGTGACCTATTTCCTTCATGTAGGCCTCACCTTTTAGTTTCTAGAATGTCCAACATAGCTCCCCAACTGAGGGACACACCTTAAATACAGGATTCTTGGGCAGGGGCATCAATCATACATATTCAACCGTACCAGATTTTTTTTTTTTTCCTGAGACAGGGTTTCTCTGTGCAGCAGCCCTAGTTGTCCTGGAACTAGCTCTGTAGATCGAGTTCTGGCCTCAAATTTACAGAGATCTGCCTGCCTCTGCCTCCCGATTGCTGGGATTAAAGGCATTTGCCGCCGCCACCCGGCTAAAGGGTGGGTTTTGAATGATTTTTTTAAATGCAACTTTAAAGTTTTATTACTTATTAGAATAAAACACTAATGGTTATATTTTAGCAAGTACCTCCCAAAAGCAAGTTATAGTATTATATTTTTGTAGCCTATCTCATTTTAATGAAAACAAAATCACCTGTTTATATTTGTGTGTGTATGTACATGTGTGATTGTGCATGTATGTAAATGCAAATAATGTGAATCAACAAAAAGTGATTTTCCTTTTGGTATTTGTTTGAATTAGGATTCTCACTGCCTAGGCTGGCCTCAAACTCAAGATCCAGCTGATGAAGATGTTAAATTATCGATCCTCTTGACTCTGCCTCCTAAGTGCTGGGATTTCCATGTGCTACCATGCTGGTCTGAGTAGCTTTATAAACTTTAGTTTGAGAGGTGGGGGGCATCCAAGAAGGAGGAACTTTACATCATATGCCTCTACTACTTGATTTTAACAGGGAACAGGTGTGTTTAAGAACAGGCACAAGCACAGGTAAAAAAAGACCTTACAATTAGGTTCCTAGACACCACCGATTGATGCCATAGCCATCCGCTTTCATAACGTTCCATAGGGTATATTTTAGCTAATTTGCTCTTCCAAAATATAATACATTTTGGAAAAAAAATGGAGTGTTTATGTTAAGAAACAAGCTTCTTAGTCATGTCTCACTTTCAAGCACAGTGCTGGGATTGACCCAGGGCCTCACCGATGGTACATTTCCAGCCCAGTTATTTTATGCTTTTACGTTTACTTTGGCGTATTGAAATTGTCTTTGGTCAAAACCCAGCTGTTGTTAGATTTAGCTTTTTAACTCTTCCAAGGCAGCTTTACTGACAGAATGGAATGTGATGTAGGTCAGTGACCTGATAGCCACTGTGTTCCCACTCAGGTGCTCACCTGTCCTTGTCCTGCAGGTGGACTGCCTGAATCCTGCCAACCATCAGAGGCTCTGTGTCCTCTTCAGCAGCTCCTCTGCCCAGTCCAGCAATGCTCCCAGCGCTTGTGTCAGCCCTTGGTATGACGCTTCTCCCTGCCCTATTACTACATGAAAAATAATTCCTGCTATTGGGTACATGGCACATTGATGGTGACATACCATACAGTAGAATGTTTACACTTGAGTAACTGTGAAATTTGTTTGTGGGTAAAGAATTGTACCTTAAACAAGAGTGAAGAAAGTCTTGAGAGAGAAAAAGAAAATTTTACATTACAAAGGTTACAAAGTTGACCTGCAAAAACTAGTTTATAAAAGCTAAAAGCTACATTTTGATTATATCATGTGCAATTTAGTTGAGATTTCCTGTTGAATAATTTTTATAAAAGTCAGCCTTTTATCTTAGTGTTTGTAGTTTTGTTACTGAGCTATACTACATACTAGCGTTTTGTCTCCTTAGTACATTCTTCTTGGGAACATCTAAGTAAATTTATGGAGACATTTTATAATGTAATATTTCCAGTGATAGTCACAAAAACCTTACATCCCTGTCTTAGGGTTTGTTTGTTTGTTTTGTTGCTGGGTTAAAAAATTCTCTGTTGAAAGCAACATAAAGGAGAAAGGGTTTATTTGGCTCCTGTCCATCATGTCAGGGAAAGTCACAGCAGCTGCAGCTTAAAGTAACTGATAACATGAAGTCATTCAGAGGAGAACAAAGAAGGCGTGGCTGCAGGTGCTCTGCTCCACTCCCCTTCTCATGTGGTACAGGCAGGGAATGTGCCACCGCAGGTGGGGGGTCTTCCCACAGCAGTTAACACGGCAGGAGAAGCTTGCTTGTGTTTCATTTCCTCCACTCCTACCTGTGTGCACATACACAGCTTTTTGTATGTGTGGGTGGTGGTGGTGGTGGTGGTGGGGTTGGTAGCACTTATTTTCAGTGGAAAGATTTTTCTTGAAATTTGTAGTTCCAGGACAGCTTTAAGCCTGGCTTTCTGAAAGCCCATAGAATTTTTCTCAGAATTTAATGGACTCTTTCAGTAATTCTAGAAGAGGATACTGGTTTCAACAAGCACACGTTCAAAGTCTAATTTTGGGCAGTTGTGAGTCCAGTTCAGTTAGGAGCTGGCTCCTTGTAAGAGTGAGAGCTGCTGATCTCTACACTCAGTGAAGATGGGGACTGGAGGGCAGATGGGCACCCACCCCACCCCACCCCCAGTGTTGATGGGGACTGAAACTGGGACAGATGATTTTATCTCTTCCTCATGCAAATAAGTTTTATTCAATTTGTTTTTATGGTTTATGCACTCATTAAATGATTTCTTAAGATATTAACGGGTTGGGAGTAGAAAAGCTGCTATGGTGTGGCTAATCTACACTTATTTGAAAGGGTGAAGTAAAACCTGTTCTGTAGCAACAACATATATGATTTGCTTTATTACTTTATTATAAGCATATAATAATTAGAATATGGTGGTCTTGGTGGTAATGTTGACATATTTCTAAGAAATGATCTCTTCTTTTAGGATTGTAACAATGGAATTTTATGGAAAGAATGATCTTACACTGGGAATATTTTTAGAAAGATACTGTTTCAGGTAAAAGCTTATTTCTTATCATTTATGCTTTGCTCTTTTCTTTTCTTTTCTTTCTTTTCTTTTCTTTCTTGAGACAGAGCCCTCTTTATAGCCCTGGCTGTCCTAGAACTCACTATGTAGACTTCACTGGCCTCAAACTCTTAGCGATCTGCCTCCCATGTGCTGGGATTAATTGTTATGCATTTTTGAAGCCCATAATTTCAAGCTAAAGCATGTGAGTTGAATGTGAAGGACTGTTGATGGTCCTCACCTTTATACCACATGTTAGAGCATATCTTACAATGATTCAACTGGGAGTGCTTAGCGCTTGTTTCCTCTATTTTTTGTATATTTCAGAGGATCTGTCCAGCTCCTCTGCCACGCCAAAACTTTTTTGGTGTGTCTACTTTTACAGTGATTCAAATGAAAAACAGGGAAGGCTTAGGACCAGCTTGACATTAGTTTATGATTCACTGCTGTTACCAGTTAAGTTACACAGTGTGGGATGAGTAATTTAATGTTAGCAACCTCTTCCACAGGAAGTACAGTCCTTAAAAATGTCTGGGTTTTACTGTTGTTTGAAACTGGGCATTAGAAGGTGTTTGACAAATGAACAAATGACAAATACTTTATGTTTAAGACAGAATGTTCAGCTGCAGCTCAGGGCCCATGTGTCCTTTTTAGATTGTCCACTGTTGGTCATTACTCTAGAGGTGGTGTGTCACTTCCTTGGTCATGGCTCTGATTATTCAGTACTTGGTATATGTGATCCTCTGTTTCATGCTGAATGTGAGAAGGATTCTCTTGTTTATCACAGGTCATCTTACCAATGTCCTAGCATGTTCTGTGATACCCCCATGGTGCATCACATTCGACGCTTTGTTCACGGCCAAGGCTGTGTGCAGATAATCCTGAAGGAGTTGGATTCTCCAGTGCCTGGATATCAACATACAATTCTCACATATTCCTGGTGCAGAATCTGCAAACAAGTATGTGCTGCTACTGGAATATTTCTTTCTATTTGTATAGTGCTTTGGGGCATAGATAATCAATAGTATTTTGACCTTTGTTATTTGTCATGATCTTATTTATATACCTTCTTGTGCTATATGATTAACCTAATACTTTAGAAAACTTTACTCAAACAATGTCATTAGTCGGGCAGTGGTGGTGCATGCCTTTAATCCTGGAACTTGGGAGGAAGGGGCAGGCGGATCTTTGAGTTTGAGGCCAGCCTGGTCTACAGATCTAGTCCCAGGACAGCCAGGGATATACAAAGAAACCCTGTCTTGAAAAACCCTATATATATATAATGTCATTAAATAATGATTTATGTATACCTTTTTCTAGTATAATATATTGAAATTATATTTTGAAAATATTCAGTTATTTTTGTTAATTTAGCTGATACTTAATCCCATCTGTGTTCTAGGTACTGTGTTGCATTTTAGGCATAGAAAGAGAATGAATGTAAATCACTTGTAAAGAAGGAGACAGACTTATAAAGCAGTAATGATAGTATTTTAGGCTATTTTCCTAGCAAATCTGAGCTATATTAATATCTTCTAAAAACATGTAGATGAGGCTTTGTTGACAATGACCTGTATAGACTTTTGTATAATATTAGAAAATGACATGGAATCATATTTAATTTCTTTGAACTATCTTTTCAATCTCTGAGGGAATTATTTGATGTCAGTATTGTGATTTTTGTTTTTTTATTAAATTGATTCAATCAATTTTTAGAGAAGTGGCATAGATTTAGGTTTAAGGTTTATTTAATTTTATTTGTATTGTGTGTGCCCAACTGTATGTATGTGTACTGTGTGTGAAAGTACCTGAGTAGGCTAATGAGGACTTTAGATTGCTTGGAACCGCTACCTAATGTGGGAATTGAACTGGGGTTCTCTGCAAGGACTGCAAGAGGTATCTTTCCAGCCCTAGTCTTATGGGGTTTTTTTTGGTGTGTTTGTTGTTTTCATTTACTTTTATTTTATATGCATACATATTTGCCTGCATGTATGCTTGTGTACCATGTATATGCATATTTCCCAAGAAGATCAGAAACTTTAGTTAAAATGGTTGTGAGACACTGGGGGATCAAACCCAGACTCTGTGGAAGAGCAGCCTGTCCTCTTAACTGCTGAGCCATCTCCAGTTCCTATAACATTTTAAACATATACTATTCACTCATATTACAGCATATATGTATAAAAATTGCCTTCATTATTATCTTGATGTATTTTTCAGTGTGCTTGGAAAGCATTTATGAGAATTGTAGATAAAATAGCAGTGTGTCTGTTAGTGTAGCACTTGAGGATGGTGACTTAGTTTTCTTCATGTGCTGGGAGCACACCAGCCTGCGGTGATTCATAGTAATGATCAAGTCTTCCGTACGTTCTTGAATGTGTTAGTGGAGATCAGGCTAGGCAAGTGCTTTATTTACCATTAAACTAGGTCCTAGCATTGTTCTCATACCATAGACCTTTAGGTCCTGGTCCAAAATGCTGGTAGATCAGTGGTTCTTAACTCTAATACAGTTTCTCATATTGTGGTGACTTCCAGCCATAAAATGATTTTTGTCACTACTTCAAAATATAACAGTTTGCTACTGTTATGAATTGTAATGTAAATGTTATCTGTGCTTTCCAATGGTCTTAGGCAACCCTTGTGAAAGGGTTATTTGACCCTCAAGGGGGTTGTGACCAACAGGTTGAGAAACACTGTTGTAGATTGATTGTTGAATTAAGTCAATAGCTAAATTTTGGTCTGTTTTTCATGCTCTGGTTTATGCATTTAAGATTTTTTTTAAGTTTTATGGGGTTATGTTAGAAAGGAAAAGAGTTTTCGTTAACATATACACAAAAGAAAAACTTCTAGTACAAAAAAAATATAATGTTAAATTTTGTAAGCCACAGTAATAGAAAAAGTGGGCAAAGGTCATGGCAAAGCAATTAATACAAATGGTCAGTTAAATATGCAAATGAAATTTATTAACTAGTTGAAGCATAAATGAAGCCAAATATAAATGAAACAAGTAAAATGCATTAAAAAACATTTCAGAGATGAATAATTCATAGGATTGGTAGGAAAGTGAGGGAATTAGTATTCTTAATTACTGTTCAAAATGTGTAAATGAATATACCTGATGTGACAACAAAAAACATTGCCCTTTGATCCGTCATTGCCCACCCTTACTGATTTATTCTAAAGGAAGAAATACATCTCTTGAGTGTGTTTGCAAGAATGTTCAGAAGGGAGACCTGTCTCTCTCAGATGCCTGTTAGTGACAGTGTGAGACCATACCCCATGGGCATTTAAAGGTTGTAAAGAAAGTAAAGAGTCTACTGGCAAATTGATGGTGTGTGAGGGGTTATTAGAGCTATCCTCCTCACCCTCCCAGTGTTGTAGGGAGGGCTGCTTGTTTGTCCTGGCCGCCCAGCTAGCTTAGCCCCAAAATAACCACACAGAAACTGTGTTCATTAAATCACTGCTTGGCCTATTAGCTCTAACATCTTATTGGCTAACTCTTACACCTTGATTTAGCCCATTTCTATTAATCTATGTTTCACCACTTGGCAGTGGCTTACCAGGAAAGATTCAGCATGTCTGATTCTGGCCGCTCCATGGTGTCTCTCTCTTCTGCTTTCTTTCTTCCAGAATTCAGTTCTCTCTTCTCTGCCTACCTAAGTTCTGGCCTATCAGGCCAAGGCAGTTTCTTTATTCNATCTTATTGGCTAACTCTTACACCTTGATTTAGCCCATTTCTATTAATCTATGTTTCACCACTTGGCAGTGGCTTACCAGGAAAGATTCAGCATGTCTGATTCTGGCCGCTCCATGGTGTCTCTCTCTTCTGCTTTCTTTCTTCCAGAATTCAGTTCTCTCTTCTCTGCCTACCTAAGTTCTGGCCTATCAGGCCAAGGCAGTTTCTTTATTCATTAACCAATACAAGCAACACATGGAAAGAAGGACCTCCTACACCATCCAACTCAAATCCATTTTGAATATTTTGTTTTTTTCCCAATTTTTCTCCCTCAGTTAGAATATGTTGTTTGTCTTGGAAAATAGAAAATACATCTTTCGAAAAACGAGATTTTCAGCATGTAATTTATTAAATATTTTTCTTTCTGAACTTCAGGTAACACCAGTTGTTGCTCTTTCAAATGAATCCTGGTCTATGTCATTTGCAAAGTACCTTGAACTTCGGTTTTATGGGCACCAATACACACGCAGAGCCAATGCTGAGCCGTGTGGTCACTCTATCCACCATGATTATCACCAATATTTCTCTTATAACCAGATGGTGGCATCCTTCAGGTAAGAAGGTAGAGAGATCTTGTACATTATCACCTGTTGTTTTCTTACTTACCATAGCTCTCTATTCACATTTTACCTGCCAAGTACTTCCTCCTTTGTTCTTGGTTTATTACTTTTTTGCTGTAGTGCTCTGATAAAAATATCTTAGATATTTACATTTTGTTTATTACCCACATCTTATTCTAGAGTTAGGAGGGCAGAAATTTTGGTACTATATTCTTGGTACTTAGAATAGTGTTTCACACATAATATACTCATGGAATATTTATTAATTAGAATGTATTTCCTTTTTAAAGCAGGGCCTTTTAACCATAAATGTAGGGTATAGGTTGGATGTAGCATTTATTAGTCAATATCTCAGGTAGGAAGACTCATGAAGAACCCTAAGAGCTGGAAGGTAATAAATTCCTTCATTTTAGTCTCTTCAGATCCACAGAGAAAGTTTACAGTAAAATCATTGCTGTTTTTATAGCAGATGGCCCTATGAGGGATAATAATAATGGCATCACAGTGCAAGTATAAAAAAAATCCTCTCAGTATTGGGAAAGATAGCTCTGGTGGGTTTTTTTTGTCTTTATGAAACTTGATTTTATAGAAAACTTTATTTTTCTCTTATGCTCATTTGAATATATATATGCCCTATATAAATTATTAAAATGTTTTTTATTTTCTCCGGTTACTGTTTTTTTTCCCCCTCAGTTATTCTCCTATTCGGCTTCTTGAAGTGTGTGTTCCACTACCAAAAATATTCATTAAACGTCAAGCCCCACTGAAAGTGTCCCTTCTCCAGGACCTCAAGGACTTTTTTCAGAAGTAGGTTTCATTGTCTTTGGTCATCCATGTTTGCTTTGTCGTGTTTGTAACCCATTGCTAATTTAGTTGTCAGGTTTACCCAAATATGTAGTGTGTGCTCAGTGTAAAAAGAAAAAGTTCAAGTAATACAGGAAAACCTTTCCAAAACTTAAGTGACAACTTAAAATTTTGAAGTAAATCCTTTGAGGCTTTGTTGTTTTGCTTTGCAAAATTTCCATGTGATTATTGATAAGGTAGCTTGTTTTATTGATAGTTTCATATAAAATACCTTTTCTTCTAATTTCTATGAAGTGGTTTGATTTTAACTCCTAACATGTGGTACCCTCCCCATTTTTAGAGTTTCACAGGTATACCAAGCTGTTGATGAAAGACTTGCATCCTTGAAAACAGATACATTTAGCAAAACAAGAGAGGAAAAAATGGAAGATATTTTTGCACAAAAAGAGGTAATTTGTTTCTTTTATAGAAAATACTGAAGTTGCTGACTTGCTGGAAATCCCTTTGTCTCTGTGGTGTCTCAGCTTATTGAACTTGAATCTATTGCCTTCCAGATGGAGGAGGGTGAGTTCAAGAACTGGACTGAGAAGATGCAAGCAAGGCTTATGTCCTCCTCTGTGGATACCCCTCAGCAGCTGCAGTCTGTCTTTGAGTCACTCATAGCCAAGAAGCAGAGTCTCTGTGAGGTGCTGCAAGCATGGAACAGCAGGTAAGGCTTTGTTGGGGCCTTCTTGACACTGCTACCAAATTTCTTCTGCCATAATATTTTAAAATTTGTTTTCTGGTTCTGGAGATTAAATCCAAGGCCTTATATTTGCTAGGCAATACTCTATCACTTAGCTAAATTCCCAGTGACAATATTTTAAATTTAAAGCTCTATTAATTATAGATGTTTATTTTTTAGTTATAAAGATTTTTTTGACTTTGACTTTTGTTTTCTTTATCCTTTAAAACATATTGCAGCCTTTACATAGTTTGTTAAGATAAAAACAAACAAAACAAAAGGAAACATCCCTCTTTGCTGTTTAAAATATGTGTGCTGCTGAGTGAGATTGATTGGATCATTGTCCCATGAAACATCATTGGCTATAATAAGAATTCAGTAGTGGCTCCATAACACCTTTAAAGTCTGTTTTAAGAGAAAGTTTGTAAGTATACACTGGAAACAAAACCATGTCCTTTCTGCCTGTCACTGTAGGTTGCAGGACCTTTTCCAGCAGGAAAAAGGTAGAAAGAGGCCTTCAGTTCCTCCCAGTCCTGGAAGACTGAGACAAGGTGAAGAAAGCAAGGTAATAATAAAGTGTAGCTTTGTCTTTATTGATTCATTGATAAACACATAGTTAGCTCCATTTCTAACTCTTCAGGAGTGGTAGTTTAATGCATAAAGTTTTCTGTCATGTTGGTGTATTTTCAGGGAAATATGATCTGGATTACTTTTATATACTAACCTCAATTATTAATTAATTAATTAGTTAACAATTAAAATGATGTGTTATAATTAATTTATTTGAAGTATTTGTCAAAAGGTTACTGTCCCTTATATACCATTGAGGATATTACAGAGGAAACTTGTAGGTTCTCAGCATATATAATAGAGTTCTAATTTTTCATTTTCCTTTCTTTTAAAAATATATTTGTTGACTTTTATTTTATGTGCATAGTGTTTTGTCTGCGTGTCTGTATATGCACCTCATATGTATCTAGAGCCCACAGAGCAAGAAGAGGGCGTCGGATCCCATGGAATTGGAGTTACAGGTGACTGTGAGCTATCATGTGGGTGCTGCTAACCAAACTTAGGTCTTTTGGAAGAACAGCAGGTGCCCTTAACTGTTAAGCCTTCTCTCAAGCCCTAGGGCACTTTTCTTACTGTGTAGTTTTGGGTGTGTGATTTCTGTGCTTGAATGAGAAGTTCTTCTTAAGCCTTCTTCCCTGGATCACTCCCTTCCCAACTGATTGCTTTCTTTTGCTGAAAACAAAATACCACAAACTTAGTGTTCAAAAATGTGGACTTCACTGTTTTATAGTGGTGTATATGACTGGGTTCTTTATTCAAAATCCCACAGAGCTAAAATTAAGGGCTAGGCCAGGGTTTCTCTCATTTTTGAGGGTCAGCGTGTTCTTCCTTTAGGTTGTTGACAGGACTTGGTTCCTATAGTGACCGATCTTCTATTGGTGGCTGTTGATGCTTACATTCCCTGCCCTGCAGTCTGTTCCATCTTCTAAGCCCTCCATGCTGGTCCCGCTCCTCTTGAGCTTCAGATCACTTTGTTTATCTCTGACTTACACAGCTTTAAGATTTTTGTACTTAATGCACTTGTATCTGGATTTCTCTTTGTTTTGTGGTCAGTTGACTTGCACCATTGTATTTGCAAAATTTGTTCACAGCAATACTTAGACTTCTGTTTGTTAGAGTAATTGGAATAGGGTGTATGCACCAGAGGCTAAACATTTTTGGGGACCTTTAGAATTCTGCCTGTCATGCTGCTCAGATATCACAGGAAATGATGCTAGTGTAATGGCCTTGTATCCTGACATCACAGGATTTTGAGGACGGGGAAGGTTCTTTTCATGTCACCAGACTGTTGTAGAGAAATGTCATGGAATGATGGCTCCACATACTGCAAATCATTTTAGAAAATTGAATGGTTATTTCTTTTTGTCTGTTAAGCAACTATTTAATAATTGTATTTCCTCTTAATATTTAGATAAGAATAACAGTTGGAATGATGGCTCAGTAGTTAAGAGCACTGGCTGCTCTTCCAGAGGGCCCGGGTTCAATTCCCAGCACCTCTAGTTCAAGAGGATTCAACACCTTCACACAGACATAAATGAAGGCAAAAACACCAATGCACATAAAAATAAAAATTTTTTAAAAAGAAAGAAATACACTATCACCCATGAAGTGATCTGCTTTTGGAAAGTTGAAAATTGACTTGAAATTCTGTTACATTGCCTTTTGGCAAATGGTTTTGAGTACCTATTTTTCTTTACGTGTTTTTCTAGGTTATATGGCATTCACTTGTGAACAACAGCCATAGTTACTGTCTCATAAAAACATTTGCCTGGTTAAAAAGAGACTGATAGAAAACACATGAGCCCAAAAGGATTTAGTGACTATAAAAAGGTTGTAGAAAAGCATAAAGAAGGCAGAGTTTGGTGGTAGAGTAGGTAATAGTGGTGGGTTATTTTATTTAAATGACACAGAAAATCTCTCTAATATGGTAGCCACTACTGACATGAAATAACTTGTAAGTAAATTCCCCATGGGGCTTGTAGTCCTGCTAATGTTGTCCATGGGTAATAGGACATAGAAGGTTCAGTAGATGGCTGTTAAGAGAGGAGTAGGCTTACTAGACAGACCTGAGTGTTTCTAGATGTGTCCATGCCAAGGTGTGAGCTACTATTTAGAGTAATATTCTCACAGTCATGGGTCCATGTCTGCAGGATATAGAATCTAGCTGTCTTCTCGTTAGCCAGACATCTAAGATAGTTCTGAAAACGGTGGCACTTCTTCATTAGTGGTTGTTGTTTTTATTCTGCTTCAACTAGCTTTTATGTTTATGTTTCTGTGTAATGGTGTTATTTCTAAGTGAACCAATAAATGCATACTTAGGAATGTACTCAGACTTAATTGATTAAAATGGCAAGAGCCACTTTAAAATATTAAGACGTAATATTTTAGTGGCAACATGTCTTGAGTTCAAAAATTTCAAGATTCACGGGGTTTGACTACTTTTAAAGTGTGATTTTTTTTTTAAAAAATATATCCTTGAAAATAGCATATTTATTTTTCTTCAGATAAGTGCAATGGACACATCTCCAAGGAATATTTCTCCGGGACTTCACAATGGAGAAAAAGGTTGGTCTTTAGTCTGGTGACCTCTTGCTCTTGCATTTAAAGAGATTTTACTCTATAAGTTGCTTTTACTGCTAATATGAGCATTATTTTCTAATACACGTGTCCATAGTAATTTTCCTCCTTATAGAACATTTATAATTCTTACTGGTCTGAGAGTGTCATACACTGTGTTATAAGAACATAAATTGGGGGGCTGGAGAGATGGCTCAGTGGTTAAGAGCATTGCCTGTTCTTCCAAA
>LOJH01009498.1:27865-45052 GCA_001685095.1 Ellobius talpinus
GCCACCATGTGGTTGCTGGGAATTGAACTCAGGACCTCTGGAAGAGCAGACAGTTCTCTTAACCACTGAGCCATCTCTCCAGCTCCCCCCCTTTTTTTTGACTTTTTCGCTTTATAAGAGTCTGTATAATGATTTTCTTTTCTTTGTGCTTTAGCATTATGAAGGTAATATTTGTTTCTAACCTAGTTGATTAATCAAGTCTGTCAGTAGATATTAAAGGCATAAAAAATATAGCCATTCTTTATATTATTAGGAAGCAAGTGTTCTACCTGAATTCATGTTTCAATATTTTAGGAAAGTGATGCATACTTATATTCCAGGCTACTCATCCAAGAATCAGATTTTAAACCTTTGAAAGTCACTTTCAAATTCTGTTACTCTCTGTTGTACTGAGTCTCAGTCTTTCTTATTTTAACTTATCTGTTCATTTGATCCAGACAGTTGTAGGTAGGCTTTTTTGTGTGAGGGCTATTGATGGCCATTAAATCCAGGGCCTTGAGAGCAAGAGCTCTCCCACTAAGTTTCATCCCAACCCTTATACAATGGATATAGTTGATGAACTGCTGAGTTAAATCTTTATGGACATTTACAATGATTATGCTTCTATAATGCAAAATTTATTTTAAAACTTATGCTTTATTGTTAAAGAAGAGCTTAATGTTTTAACACTTTTCAACCTATTTCTGCCCCAAGTTGTAAAGAATACCGAAATGCCTTAGAGGAACTGTCCAAGGCAACTCTGTGGAGCAGTGCTGAAGAAGGGCTTCCAGCAAATAGGTGATTAATGACTGAGTAGAATCTTTCTAAATTGAGCTATGTCATCATCTTCTGTATCCTTGGACTTTAGTTCTGTGACAACATATATTAGCACAAAATCTCCTAGGATTCATATAAGTCATTTCAGCTAACTGTTGGAGCAGCACAGTTCAAGTCTTGTAAGGTCTTCCACAGCCTTTAGGATACAGTTTCTGACATTTGTTGTGATGTGTCACTGTGTGCTATGAATTAAAACTTGCAGTTTTTTAAATGATAAAAATAAGAAGCTGTTTTATTAAAGAAAAAACCCAGTAACCTGTAAAATTAGTTGTGCTACTGCTTGGCTTTATAATTTTAAGTGTTTGTCAAGTTTCTATAGTACTAATAAACCTAATATTTAGAAAATAAATACTCAAATCAGTGCACTTAGCATGTTCTGTGTTTTAGACAGAATTTGCTATAGGCTTATCTTTACAGAAATAAATTCTCCTGTTTTACTGACCTAATAAAATTTAGTCTGAATTATCTTTGCGGCTAAAGTAAGAAAAATGAAATTGATGTATTTTTGTAATTGACTTATTATAGTTCTAACAGTGGGAAAATTTTTATAAAAGTCTATTGTTTTGTACATTTTTATATACTTTTCTAGTTCTAGTATTTTATTTTTTTAAACCTAGTAAATACTTCAATTTTTTTGTAACTTGTTTTTATCAAAACCATGAATCAGATTTTTGGTATTGTGGGTGGCTTTAATTTAGGAATTAGGATGCTTGCTTTTTTCTATCTGAATATCTTCAAACTATTTCTTTTCTTTGTTTTTATGGTAGTGCTTTAGATAACAGACCAAAGAGTAGCAGCCCCATTAGATTACCTGAAATTAGTGGAGGACAGACAAACCGTACAATAGAAGCAGAACCTCAACCAAGTAAGATTTAAGTTTTTATTATATTTATTATTATTATTATCATTATCACTATTACTATTATTGCGTGTATGTGTGTGTGTTAACATGAGTGTGGAAACCAAAGGACAATTTTTTGGAGTCAATCTGATCCTTCCGCTATGTGGGTCTCAGCAGTCTTGCTCAGGTTCTCAGGCCTGGAGGCAAGTACCCGTAACCACTAAGCCATCCCACCAGCCCTAAATGCAGACATTTCTATAATTGTTCTATTTATGATTTGTGGAGGAAAACAAAAGTGATAAGAAATGCCATCTGGTAAGAATTGTTCTTTGAACAATAAATATTTTTTTAAATCCTGTTTTATAGATGTTTTGCTTCTGTGAGTCTTCTGGAAATGCAGATTCAGTTTACTGAATTTAAAACGTATAGAAGCCCTTGGTGAGAAGGATCTGTCTTTCTTAAGCGTTCCACCTAAAATATACACCCTAAGAAACAATATCAATGTACACATTTTTAAAGTTTATGTCATTATTGGTGTACTGACAACTTTTTTGCTATTGTCTCCTTTAAACTTTACCATACTCTCATAAGAATTGTCTGTTGCATCCATGTTTTTAGGAAGGGAGCTATGATTTAGACTAATTCTCTTGCTCAGGACTAGACGGAAGTAGAGCCGGGGCTTGGATATGGCTCATGTTCAGTGTTTGCTGATGCTTTGTGGTTGGTGGGACCAGGAAGCTAAAGTGACTGCAAAGCCTTAACGAATGACTGACACCGGCAGCAGACAGGTGCTGGTGTTGATCTGCTAAGTGACAAGAGAGGATTTTTTTATTTTTCTCATTTTCTTTAAATTAAAACAATATTCCAAATTTGTGCTGAAGTAAAGGGTGGTGTAGGGCATATCTGTGCTCTTTTATTACAGGTGTATCTGTCCCCTTCAGACTTACTTGTCAGGACCCACTCTTAGAGCCTCTGACTACAGAGACTGAGGAAGTAAGAGCTCCAGTGTCCTGGTGTGTTTATACGAGCCACCATCCAGTTTTTTGGGTCTCTACACATGGTTATCCCCACAAAAATTGCATTTCTTAGCAAAGACTTATGTACCAGTGGGTATTAAGCACTTTTATGATTGATACTCTGTGGATTTTGTAAGTGATACTGTTAGAATCATACATAGTAATATGATGAATGAAATTAAAAACTGTAACTAAAAAAGCAAAAGTATAAATTCTTGTCATTCTAGGATACTTTTTAAAAATTTTATATATGCTAATTTTTTATGATTTTATTTTTTGTGGCTGGAGGAATGTCTTTATGGCTGAGTGCACTGACTGCTTTTTCAAAGGATATTCTTCTAGATGACCCAGGTTCAGTTCCTAGCACCTGCATGGCAGTTTACAGCTGTGTTACTCCACTTACAGGGGACCTAACAAAATACCAATGCACATAAAATAAAATGAAAAAAATATTTTATTTCTACTTTTTCCCCCCATGTACATGTCTGTGTATTTATGTATGCTGTGTGTGTCTTTTTGGAGGACGGAAGAGGATATCAGATCCCTGGAATTGGAGTTACAGGCAGCTTATAGTTGCCTGACATGGGTTCTGAGGACCAAATACAGGTCTCCTGGAAGAGCAATGTGTGCTGTTAACTGCTGAGTCCTCTCTCCAGCACCTATTTTATTTAATTATGTTTGTGTGTCTTTGTAGGGTGTGTGCTTTTGAGTCTAGGTGCCCATTGAGTCAGAAGGTGTCAGATCTACAGCTAGAGTTACAGGCAGTTTCAAGCTGTCTGATGTGGGCACTGGGGACAGACCTTAGGTCCTCTGCTAGAGCAGGATGATGCTCTTAGCTGCTTTGTTGTTGTCTTTCCAACCCCCTGTGAAATACGATACCTATTTCTTTCTTTATTTTGAAAGATTCTGTGCACAAAATGTTTTTCTCTGTTAAAATACAGAACAGAGGGACTGGAAGCTGGCTCACGGGTTGAGTGCTGGTGTCTCTTCCAGAGAACGTGGGTCTGATTTCCAGCATCCACATCATGGCTAACAACCTTCTGTTACTCCAGATCTAGGGGATTCTGGTTTCTTCAGGAATTCATGAACATGGTGTACGTGTATTCAGGCAAATTTCCATATGCATAAAATAAGAATAAATAAATAATAGAACAATACAGAGTGCAAAAGATACAAAGATGTTACCTTTAGCTCTGAATTCTTTTAGCTTATGAAATTGTTTCATGTTGATTTTTTACTGCAATGTTTTAAGAGTGCTGTGGTAATTCATGCTATTGCTTAACAAATAGTTTTGTCTGGCTTTCTGGAGAATTTCTCGCATTTCACTTTCAACTAGCTGAACGTTTTTGCCTTGTTTCTGATGAGGGTACTCACTGATTTACAAACGCATCAGCATGTGGAATTAAAATCTGTAAATGAGCGTATCTGCATAATGCAGACCTTCATGCCTGATTACTGCCACCGTTAGTGACCTACACCTAAGTTAATATGTTACCTTTTATTTTTAAGCCAAAAAAGCTTCAGGAATGTTGTCCTTCTTCAGAGGAACGTCAGGGAAGAGCCCTGATCTCTCTTCTCAGAAGAGGGAGACCTTACGTGGGGCCGACAGTGCTTACTACCAGGTGGGGCAGACCGGCAAAGAGGGGATGGAGAGCCAAGGCGGGGAGCCTCAAGGTATGCTAAGTGGGTACATGGGCTTGTTTGTAGCCTTAATTTATTTTCTTCAGTTTTGTGTAATAGACCAGGAACAGCATGATCCTTGAAGAGTCCATCTGGCTTCAGATGTCTGCAATGTTATTTTTTGTGTACTAGAATCAGAAAGCTTTAGTGTCCATACATATAAAGAAGCAAAAGCAAAGTCTTCTAAGGGCTCAGTGTAAACATAATTCATAATATGTATTCATCTTTTCATTACCCATTATCTCCTCCAGATACTTTCTTCTTCCACAATCCCTGTAAGATGGCTATTTATTTCCTAACCAACAAACTGTTAGTCATTGATTCCTGCTGGGAAAGGAAAATCAGTTTCTGCCATTGATGTCTCTGGGTTTATCACCCACATTCTAGGGCAGGCCCCATGCCCAAGAGTAATTGGCCAACAGAAAGCAGATTACAGACTCTTTGTTTTGTTTTTGTATGTGTGCATATTTTCTTTTAAGATTTTTTTTTGTCTTCTTAGATTTTTGTTTTGACTTTCATGTTTTGTTTTCTGTCTTTTTTTTTCTTTTTGAGAAAGAGGGCAAGAACATGAGCGCTGAAGTCAGGTGGGTAGGGAAGAGTGGCGGATCTTTGAGGAGTTGGGGGAGGGGAAAAATATGATCAACATATGTTGTATATAAAAAAGAAAAAATCAAAACTCCAGATTGACTTGGTGGTTGGTATACAGGTATAATCCTAGCACTCAGGAGGCTGAGGCAGAAGGATTTTAAGTTCATGGCCAGTTTAGGTCACCCTATTTCAAAACTAAGAAAAACAAAACAAAAACATAGCAACTGATAAATTTTTTTCACTAGTATTTGAAATACAATTACATATTAAATACAGTTTAATATTCTGTATGTTACTGTTGGTCTGTAGGTGTCTGTACTGTGCTCCTTGGAGGAATATGAAGGGATATGAAGCCTAATAAATGGTTCTGAGATGTGAGACTTAGGGGATGGTTTGTTCTTCTAGACATTAGGATGTGTTTCGTATTTATAGTAAATGTAATTAAAAAAACTGGCATGAGAGAGAACTCAGGTGGAGGGAGGGATATTGTGTTGGGGGACAGTGGATGGGAAAGGAGGCAGGGGACGGGGAGACCGGCCTCTGGGGACAGTAGTAGCAGAAAAGAAGAGAGAACGGAGAAACAGACGGAGACAGAGAGAAAGAGGGTGAGATGGGAGGTGGACAGGGCCCTTTTTAAAGAGATGCCTAGAGTGTCTGCAGCTGAGGATGTATATATACCCCCAAGGTTAGGCCTTACAGATGCCTGAATACTAACAGTAAACATAGTGGATCTGGCCAGAAAGATGAGTCAAATGCAAAAAAGAAAAGACTTTAATATATCAAAGAAGCACACACACACACACACACACATATATATGCACCTAGAAAAAAATATCATAAACATAGGTAGAAAAGCCTTGGGAATTCTTGGTGTAAAAGCTTGAGTTTACTGTATTGCTGTCACAGAAATCACTTATATGTAAGAAAAGTGATTCAACCTGAAATATTTAAATCCCAGAATAGAGCATGCATTTTTATTGTAGTCATTTACATAATTTGTCTAATGCATATTTTATAGTGATTTGATTAGGATATTTGTATTATTAATGCTAACTTTTGTTGCTGTATTTGGAAAAAGGACAAAATAAATGTCTAACGCTTTGTTTTTATAAATGATATTGAATCTTTTAGATGAGGTAGATGGAGGAGACACACAGAAAAAACAACTCACAAATCCTCATGTGGAGCTTCGTAAGTATGCAGTTAACATTTTGTCTAAGGACAGGGACTGTAACTAAAATGTGTAACTTTATTCTAGATAAATGTACTGGTTTTTTTTTAAATGAATGTTAGTTAGGTATTGCTATTAGTTTTCAATTTATAAAATCTGTACTATTAATTTTCTTTATTTAAATTATAATTTATAATAAATTATGCTTTAATTTTTAGAATTTAAATATTTTCTTACTTTTGTAGTTGAGAGGCACAGAGCTTGACATCATCAAGGTGTTTATTTGGGTTGGGGGATGACATGCTCGCCCAGCATGTTTTGGCCCTGGTTTCAGTCCTCACTGCCATATGACTATATTCTCATAAGAGCTGATGTTTAAGAATTGCTTTAGAAATGCAGTGAAGAAAATACAGTACCCATTGTAAAAGCAGAACAGAGCCTTATATTCGATGGTCAGACAGTGTTCCGATATATGAAGCTTGCTACAACACAGTTGTGATTGACCAGATTTTTACTTCATTATGTTTGGTACTTGGAGAGGTAAGAGATTTTCTGTTTATATCCTTTTTTTCTTTTTAATCCTTTTAACTTTTTGTAGAATTTTCGGATGCAAATGCCAAGTTTTACTGTCGGCTGTACTATGCGGGAGAGTTTCATAAGATGCGGGAGGTGGTTCTGGGGAGCAGTGAAGAAGATTTCATCCGCTCCCTTTCTCACTCCTCACCCTGGCAGGCCCGGGGAGGCAAGTCAGGAGCTGCATTCTACGCCACGGAAGGTAATTCTGTTTACTCACTAGTGCAGAACACTTGCTGTTCTTTGCCTTGAGATGGTTTACGACACACTTGAAGTGGGCATTATATATTCACTGTTGGCAAACAAAGTCCTCTAGATTCTTTCTGTTCCCGAGAAGAGTATTAAAATCTTAAAAGACTATATAGGCTGAGATATGGGTCGTGTGCTTACTGAACTCTCTCCAGGTCTGAGTTTTCAGATCTGTATAGAAACTTGGTTATTTTCTATATCTGCACTCCAGATGCCTGGCAGAGACAGCCTAAGGGAGGGCAGATTTATTTCAGTTCATGGTTCAGCTCCTGAGTGGTTGGCAGAGGGAGCATGTGGTGGCTGCTAGCCATTCACATCATCACAGACAGGAGGCAGAGCGTGAGGCTGGGGTAGAGGAAAACAGTCTTTCTCTGTTACCAGCTGGGCCTGCCTCCTAAATGTCTCACCCCTTCCATAGCAGGGACAGCAGACTGAACAAGCTTGAAAGCGTGGGGCTGGTGGGGGATAGCTCAGATTCAGACCACAGCAAATAGCTTGTGGGAAACCCAGTTGGGTGCCACAGAACTGATGATAGAAAAGGAACAGTAGAAATGTTTGGTCAGAATATATAAAGGCCAAGTTCTTTCCTATACAGGCTTACCTAATAACATAATACCCACTGAACACAAAATTATTGAAGACAGTGTAGATTTGTGACTTCATAAAAACTTTAATGACTCTCAAGTTATTGAAATAGCAGTGGAGTTAATAAGCATTCTTCAAGAGTTATAAAAAGTAAATAAATGAATTTATGCTATGAATTTAGATTTGAGGGTATATTTGAGTAGTAGGTGTTTTTAGTCCATATAATCCTTAGGACTCTGAATATTTTAATTACTTGGTAATTGCTCTCTGATCAAAATTTTCACTGTGTGGTTAAAAAAACCTTGAAACAGATAATAAACAAGTGATTTGGGTTCTCTGGAATGATTTCCCTTTCATTTTATAGCAGACAATATGTATTGTGATGAATAAATGTGGATTTCTTCCTGTAGATGATAGATTCATTCTGAAGCAGATGCCTCGTCTGGAAGTTCAGTCTTTCCTGGACTTTGCTCCACACTACTTCAATTACATCACAAATGCTGTCCAACAAAAGGTAGAAATCCTGAATCTTGTTTGCAGTTACAGTGCATTGGGCTTCTTTATATCCTCAGTTCGTCCTGATAAAGCTTTCTCTGTGGAAAGATAAGAGCAGGGCATGCCTGGAATCTTTTATTCTATTGTGATGTGAAGGACCTCTGCCATTGAGGAACCAAGTAACCTTAAACAATTAGCTTTTGGTTGGTGTATACATACCTACATACATAAGTAAGTTAATATAAAATATTGAGACTATTAGGTGTCCATTTAAAGACATAGTATTTTAGTTGAGACAAAATAATAATTACGTTGAGTAATGAGGAGGTGCTTCCCTTAGCTAGCAAAACAGTAGCTCAAGTTTGCTCACTTGTCATTGATCAGTGACTGTGAATATTTAATGAAGGAATTATGAAGGGTTTTTCTGGTTGTTGTCAAGTTATTGCAGATTATTAGGGTAAATAATGTTCATGTGATGATAAAGTTTTTGAATTTGAACAGCTGTGAAGGGCTAGCTATCCTGTTTTAATTTAAGGATCTACTGGCATGCAACTTCTGACATTGAAGAATTTCAAGTACCTATTCCTGGTATATTAGTAGAAAACCATTCTTGGCTATTACATGGACAAACCAGATATTATATGACTTAGAGATAATCTTATTTTGGTAATAGTTTATTTTGATCTCTTTTTGACTAGAGGCCCACTGCTTTGGCCAAAATTCTTGGAGTTTACAGAATTGGTTATAAGAACTCTCAAAACAACACTGAGAAGAAGTTAGATCTCCTTGTCATGGAAAATCTTTTCTATGGGAGAAAGATGGCACAGGTGAGGACATTGTATGACACATTCAACTATGAGGACATCTTATGTTAGTTAGTAGTGCACATTTGACTTACTTTTGGAAGAAAGAAAAGTTGGTATATGTCTCATTTTAAAATTTAACATTTCATATTTTAGAATCAGGTAGCTGGTGGACTAAGAATACAGATGTCCTCCTACCATCTTAACTTTAAAATAGAATTAGCTGAGCCCTACAAAGATTGAGCACCTGTCAGTCGCTTGGCTGTTTTTAGACTTCATGTTGGTCTAAGATGTTGTGAGAGTGACCTGCTGCCGCTAACTAGGCACCTAGTCTAGACTTCGTAGTGCTCTTTGAAGTGCCGCTCCTTGACCTCTTTCTAGTTTCAAGACAGTGTGTCACCGAGAATGTCTGTCTGAGAACACAGACTGAGCTACACTGGGTGCTTAATGCCTTTACCTTCTGCCACTAGCTGTAACATCTTCATGAGCCAGGACTGACTGGCTAGCGCTGGTCTGTAGAACATACTCTAGGGTGGACTGGTTCTAGTCATCCAGTTCTTTGACATTCCTACCCTTTAGATATTCTGAAATTTATGTTCTCACTTGTACCTTGCCTTTAATGATTGTATAGAGTTTTAATGTCTTAATTTTCCTAAGTCTTCTTTCATACCATTGGATGATATGAAACTTGTTAATATATTTTAAATTGGTTAAATCGACAGATTATTTCTGAACTGTTTTAATAATTGAGTGCCAGTATATTGTTTTATATGATATAATTGTGTCACCATGAATTTAATGTATTATATACCATGTACTTTTTGGATTACATAATTATATCACTGTATACTTATGAATTAAATTAGAAAAGTTAAATTTTGAAATAAAATCTAGAAGTGCATATTGTGATAGTAACTACAAGGAATCTTTTGTCTTTTAATTGCACTAATTAACTGTAGTGGCAAATTTACACATAAGTAATAAAGAATTTTTGTTTTGGTAGGTTTTTGATTTGAAAGGTTCACTTAGGAATCGAAATGTAAAAACTGACACTGGGAAAGAGAGTTGTGATGTAGTTCTCCTGGATGAAAACCTCCTAAAGATGGTTCGTGACAATCCTCTGTATATTCGTTCCCATTCCAAATCTGTGCTGAGAACCTCCATCCATAGTGACGCCCATTTCCTTTCAAGCCACCTCATTATAGACTATTCTTTGCTGGTTGGTCGAGATGACACTAGCAATGAGCTGGTAGTTGGAATCATAGGTAAGTCAATAATTGTACCCTGTTTATGGCTTGTGGTTAAAACTGGAGTAAAATTTCAGAGAGCCTGTTGAACTGGCTTAGTATCATAATCACTGAATACTTTTGGAAGCTTTCATTTATAATTTCAAAGTTAACAAACAAGTTTTTATTCTAGTCTGTTCTATTCAGTTTCTTCATTTCCAAAAATATATAAATTAAAAGGTAATGACAATCGCCTTAAAAGGAGGCTCTGTGTTATGGCTGTAAGAATTAACCAGAGAATATGGGGACAACTCTTTGGACAGCACTAGTAGTGGTGCCATAGAAATTGTAACAGGCATCGCTACTGTCCTGGCTTACGCTTACAACAGCTCTTCTGCTCGTGTTACCCTCTTTCCATCCCTAGATTATATTCGAACATTTACATGGGACAAAAAGCTTGAGATGGTTGTGAAGTCAACAGGAATTTTAGGAGGACAAGGTGAGAAAATGTTACTTTGATTACTATTTGAACTGTCCTCACATATTCCTTGGATACTTAAGAAACATGGTTACCAGGCATGGTGGTGTAGTGTAATTCCAGTGCTTTGGAGTCTGAAGTATGAGCATCTTGAGTTCAAGGCCAGCTTTGGGTATGTAAGACCCCCTCTCTACATGCAAAGTAAAACAAAAAATTAATGTGAATATCTTTGATTATCTAAAATGACTTTCATGTGAAGATGTATGTAAGTAGGGAAATACTGGATTTATGACAGTTTTTTCAAAGTAAGAAGTTTTTTTAAAAGCTAGAGATTCTGAATAAAGGATTGACCTTAATTAATACTTGGTGTCTTATAGATTCTCTAGTTCATTCCTGAGTTTAGGTATCTGTTCTCTCAAGAGAAGAACTCATATCTGAGAAAGACTCTACCTGTGGCAGATATCAGAGCAGATACCCTGAGTGCTTTGGCATATAGTAGTTCATGGTTGTTAATTCAGTTGCCTGATTGATTTTTTTATATGCTCATACACTTAATTTTTTAATTCCTCCCTTTGACTTTCATTGTCTTAGGTAAAATGCCAACTGTGGTCTCTCCAGAGTTGTATAGGACTAGATTTTGTGAAGCAATGGACAAATATTTCCTGATGGTGCCAGACCACTGGACAGGGTTGGATCTGAATTGCTGAAATTCTGCAGATGATTTGAAGTAGACTGTGAAGGACGTGGATCTGAGCAAGAGACCCAACTGTATGACATGTTTATTTCTTTGTCTCATCTATCACTGAACACAAAGGCCTTTCAGTTCTGTGATTGCCCATAGACTTTCTTTAGACTGTTCATAACTGCAGGGCAAAAGCTCCATGAATTGTACTTTGCTTCTGCTACTTGAAATTAGCTGCTTGTAAAGCAGGAAACTATACAAAGTTAAATACAGGTTCTTCTACAGGGGCTGATTGGAGATGAGTGTGTAGGGTAAGAAATTGAGTTGTCATATTTACTAACTCAATTGCTTAAAGAATAAGGCTCTGTCTGATAGACTACAACTGTCTGGTAGACTGTGACTATCTGATAGATTGTAGCTGTTTGATAGACTATCTGGTAGACTGTGACTATCTATCTAATAGACTGTAACTGTCTGGTAGACTGCGACTGTCTGGTAGACCGTGACTATCTATCTAATAGATTGTAACTGTCTGGTAGACTGTGACTGTCTGGTAGACCGTGACTATCTGATCGATTGTAGCTGTCTGGTAGACTGTGACTGATAGATTGTGACTATCTAATAGATTGTGGCTGTCTGGTAGACTATGATAGATTGTGACTGATAGATTGTAGCTTATCCAGTAGATTGTGCCTGTCTGACATCACATTTGACACTTTCCCTGAGACTTACAAACTTGCTTAGTACATTTTATGTTTCCTATGTAGTAACTTTATGTGTGTACTTATAATTTCTGAAATATTTAGGAAAGTTCTTATTTACTTCACTAATTGCCAGTTAAACAGATTGGTGCTTGCTTTATTAGGAATTTGATTAAACTGGGAATCCTGTCATACTCTCTATTCTCCAGCTCACCTTGTTTTTAATTGTATTTGAGGCTTTATCATTTTATCTTTTTACAGGTGGTAAGAGCCTATAACCATTAGCTTTAAAGCCTTTCTTAGAGCACTTTAAGGAGCTTGTTTAAAACTTCTGTGTAATGTGCCAAACAGCACTTAACCTGCATGTGCATTCACAGTCTGGATTTTTCTCTAATTTTGGGGAAACAGAATGAGTAGGAAATGAATCTGTAGTCACTGAATCCCAAACTGAATAATTAATAATGAAGGATTTTTTGATAGTAAAAGATAGATTAGACCCAATCTAAGAAACTGAGCGAGAAGGAATAATTGTTTTGTTTTGTTTTATAGTGGTAAAGTATCTTTCAGCACTGTTAGCAGTTTAGTGGGATCTATAAAGTTAAAAGGTTTCACTGTGGATATTCTCACTTTTATACCACACTGACCAGTGCTGCTGAGAAATGCTGAGAGGTGAAGTTATTCCTGTTTAAGGACCTTGTTACTAACCAGCAGTCTTGTCTAAAAAGTGACAGGAATCCCGAACTATGAGATGCTTTCACCCCAGAAAATAATAAAAAAAATATGTGAACATTTCCTCTTGGTAACAAGAATATTTGGACATTTATAAAGTTGCAATTCAATTTTTTCAAACTTCCTCTAATAGCACATCAATATTCACAGAAAAAAAAGAGGCTGGATGTATTGTGCTACAAAGAAGTCTGCACCTGAACTAGGCACATGTTTGACAGGTTTACTGTAGAGAGTGAAGCGGTAGCTAGCTATTTGTTTTATTGAGAGCTTTAGTTTTGAATTCATAGCAATTGAATAAGGACATACGTCTACCTGATGTTAAGCCTCAGCCTCTCAGTCTTGTATCTGTGCCTTGTGAAGGTGGAGCAAACACTGAAGAGTCCAGTTGTGATGTTAAAGGTCTGTAAAGGAGTTGTATAGACATGAAGATTGCGTGTGTGCTACTTCTGTGCATCCAGAAACAAAGGCTTTCATATCTGGTTTGAAATGCCAGCTTTGTTCATTCTTTCTGTCCGGTTGGTTAGGGCTGTATGTCTTCCCCACTTCCTCTGGGACTATACTGCTGCCTTTCCCTGCTGTGTGTGGTTGTTTCTGTTTTTCTTGTTGGTTTCAGTTCAGAGCACGTAGCTGAGCTCCAGGGAGGGCAGTAACCCCTGACAGGAGCATGGTGTGCCCATCCTCTCTTGCCCCTGACTTGAAAAGCAATTTTGCTTTTTAAAGTATTGTTGCCTCTGGTATTTTGGTAACTAAACTTTCTGAGACAAGATTATTGCTTTGAAAGCTTGAATTGTCCTTTTAAAATTAATGTTTGGCTGGTATTAATGAAGGGGAATTACATAATTGATCTGTCTTGCGAGATACAAGTGTGTGACTCCTGGCTGCTTGCATTTAGCCGCTGCCATATATATGTATGTTTATATAGCATTTCTAATGCTTTCAGTTGAATGACTGTTTTCCTCTTGAACTTCCTTTCATGGCCCAAAGAATTTTAATGTTGAAAAGCTGTGAATAAGGAAGAAATCTCATGCTCAGACTATAAAATGAATTCCAAAGTAACTGATAGTAACATGAGAGAATTATGTCAACATGTTGCTTTGTATAAAAAAAAATATTTATAAATGCGAAGCTTTTTGATGATATAAAATGTTTAAAAATTAGAAGAGACTTAATTTTTTTTTGCTCTGCCTGAGGGAAGAAAGGAGAAATGAGCTGTTGTGAGCCCCTTTGTACTCTACTGTGTGCTTTATGGGTTCTTAAAGTCCTACAGAAATCTAAGCAACTGTATAAATAACAGGGTCATTCAGATCAGCATTGGCTCATGTGACAGCTTTGTGGCTGACTGTTTTTGGCCCTTTAACCGTCAGCAGTGGGCTTCTTGGAAATGCCAAGGAGAGTTATTAGCCTGTAGAAAGTTAGCTGAGTTTCCAGTGTGAAAACCATTGCCAGTGAGCCTGGTGAAGTCTGACCAGGATATTCATGCTCTCAAAGTGACTTATGCAGTATTCAAAATATCTAGTGCAATGCCTTTTTTTTTCTTTTTTTGGTTGTTTTTGTAACGGGTGCAGTGTATTATAGGAAAAAATAAAAATTACAATCATGAGCAGTTTTGTTAATGCTTTGTTGTCAGTTTTATAAAGAAAGATGTACATAATGTCTTTCAACAGGTTTTAAACCAGAAAAAATAACGTTGTAAATCACAGTAGCCTCCTAATTTAATATGAAAAACTCAATATTAAAAGTACTTAATGTATTGTAATGTATATATTTCTCTAACCTTGTTTCCAACTGTTTTATATGATTGACATATTATTTAAAGATAACCCTAGCCTTTTAGAGACTTGTACTGTAAATAAAGAGGACCTACAATAAACTGGAATTTCCATATTCTGAGTTTTGGATTTGTTTGAAAAAGTTAACAAAGTGAGAGGAAGTTCTGCCTGCTTGTGTTGCTTTTGTTCTTTCTGTTTATTCTCTTCCCTTTTGTTTCCAATGGGAGAATTTAGTTTTGCATTTTGATCAATAATGGGCATGGTCATATGGGTCTTCCAATTCTTCCTGTTTTTTCGTTTTCTTGATAGAGCACTCAAGGAAGGGAAGCCCTTTTCTGTACAGGATCTGCAAATTGTGGGGTGGGTGGGACTCCACGTTCATTACTTTTTGCCATGAACTTGAAGGTAAATACTGTTCCAACTGATGCTGAACTCACCTCAGTGCTGCTCACATTTGTGCTCCCAAGGCCACGAGGCCCACTTTTGCCTGGGTTCAGGAGGGCAAAGCTGAGAGTGACGGGGTAGAAAGGCTTGCACTGAGTGTGCCCCTGAGAAGGCTGTGACTAGGCTGTGTGGGGAAATAGGGCGGATACAGACCTAAAGGAAGGACAGCTCAGGCCCTGACCCTGCTCTTGTGGGATTAAGACAGTAAATGACAGGGAAGAGACACAGTAGCTTCTAGTCTTCAGTAACCCGAAGTCTTTTGTGCTAGAAATTAGGAAATTCCTGGGTCAGTGCTTAAGGAAAAAATTAAGGCGTTTTTAATTTTCTTAGCAATTGTATGTTGTAATAAGAAATGTAGAACAAAATTTATCATCTAAAACTATTTTAAGTTAAAATTCAGTGTTGTTGTGAAGCACACTCATCCCCCAATCCCAGGTCAATACCATTTGCTTTGTAAGAGTGACCACTCAAGTCACCGCATATGGATTATGTTGTGCGTGTCCTGGCTTACTCACAAACTTCTCTGGGTTCATCCATGTCATCACAAGTGTATCTGTTCTTATCAGTTTAATATCTGATACCTCTAATCAAGAAAATATATTAAATGGATTTTTTGAACTGGGAGATGGAATAGGAGCTTGCTCTGTTCACTCCACACAGTGATCCGGTATCATCAGGACAACCAATTATAACCCATTTGGGGGATAACCAGAGCTAATGCTCTGGGGGTTGTTTTCTGTTAGGAGAATACCTGTAAAATGGCATGATTGATGAGTACTGAAAGTTTGGGTTTTCAGCACTGGGAGACAAAGGATAGTAGATCAGATCTATAATCTCATTCTCTTTGTTTCTAATGTGTTGGTTTTTTGTTGTTTTAGAATTTCATACATTCATATAATGAAATCTTTGATCAAATCTTCCTCCTCTTTCTTTCCCCTTCAATTCTTCCCCATTCCTCTCCCCACATCTTTCTTCTCAATTTCATGTTTTCTCTTTTTAGACCCACTGAGTCTACTCATTGCTGCCTCTTATGTGCATGTATGTGTGATTATCTTTTAGAGTAAGGATAGACTCCCACAGACCAGATTGCTGAGGTGAATGGATTCTCCCTTTCCCAGCCAACTTTTGAAGTCTGTTTTCAACTTGTGTTGGACTAAGGATTAGGAACTTCTGACTCAAGAATACCTCAGCTTCTTAAAGAGGGTTGGTTGGAACCTTTCCCAGTCAGCAGAGAGTATAGAAGAAATTCTCCTTAGGCCATTTAAGGCCTCTTGTGTCTTGAAATGCAAGTTCATGCCATCTCAGTGGTATGGTACTTGCTGTCAACCTGAGAGACCTGAATTCCATCCCAGAATCCCCTACTCCTTCAGGTTCTCTGACCGCCTCACTATGTATGTGCATTAAAAAGAACTGGGGGGGTCAACAGGCCTAAACTGGCCTAAACCAGACTAAACTGATTATCTGAACATCTGATATGTTTACTTCCCCAAAATGAGCCAACCTAGGTCTGCTAGGGGGCCCCAGCAACAGCTTCTGAGCCATGAGACAGGAGGACCTGAACCAGTCCCCAGCTGCCATGACAGATGGCCTGGTGCCAGTGCTGCTGCTTCCCCTTCCTCAGGCGGGCGGGTGTATATAAGGCTTTCCCCTTCCCAAATAAACTAGCCTGCTGCATTCAGCTTGTCTGCCAGAGCCCATGCTGTTGACCCTGCGCCTGCTTGCTCCCTCCCCCAAGGGCAGCACTGTAGGACAAAGCAATAGAACTCTAGGAAAAATCAGTCAAGGACTTGAAATTGCAGGAATTATGCCAACTCTTCTAAACATCTAAATACCCCTAGTAGGAGACATAGTTGACCCTATGATAGCTATTCGTGGTTGTCAACTTGACTACACCTGGAATTAGCATAAAGCCAAGCAGCTGGCACACCTTTGAGAGTTTTTTTTTTAGATTAAATGATTTGAAGTGGGAAGACCCACTTTTAATCTGGATCTTTTGAGATGGGAAGATCCACCTTTCATCTAGATAAATATATAAATGACAGGGAAGGAGGAAGCTTGCTCTCTTGCACTCACTCTGGCTGGCCCATCTATTCCTCCACTGGCATTAAAGCCTACCAACCCTGTGGTAGATAGCCATTGTTGGACTAGCTGTACCAAAGCCCACAAGCCAAGCTAATAAATACCATATATATATTATACTTGCACAATAGTCATATGATTTAGTGCAATGCCTTTTTTTGGTTCTGTTCCTCTAGAGAAATGAATGAAATTTATGCCCTGGCAATGCTGCTGAAGCATGCATGGGCAGCCTGTATATGATGGTTCTGTTGAACTTGTCCAT
>LOJH01009499.1:2931-18497 GCA_001685095.1 Ellobius talpinus
ACTTGACCATAATTCAAAATTTTCTTTAGGTTCCTGTAAGATTATCAGTGCCCCAATCAGCAGGAAGTAGCTTGGAAAACTATACCCACATTTCCAAAAAAAAATGGATTATGGATGTTTGTTTTTGTTTAGACTGTTGGTTACAAATTGTTATGAATAATGGTCTGGAAAAAAGCTAAATAAAGGAGATTAGATTCAGAATTCTTGTTTTGAAAAAAGGTCGGGGAGTGCTGTGGGACAATGATCTTGACAACAGACCTGTGTGTTTCTTTGGGACTGAACGGCTGCAAGACTGGGCAGGACAGAAACCTCTGGCAACATACATGCATACCTGTGGAAGTCAGACAATGACTATCAAGGATCCATTCTCTCCTTTTTCAACCTTTATGTAGTTTTCAGAGAATTAAAGGCTTTCAGGCCAGCATGGGCTACATGAAATCCTACCTCAAAAAGTCAAAACCAGAGCCAGGAAGCGGTGGCGCAGGCATTTAGGCCCAGTTCTGGGAGGCAGAGGCAAGCAAATCTCCAAGTTTGAGGTCAGTCTGGTCTATAGAGCAAATTCCAGGACAGTCATGACTACACAAAGGAACCTTGTCTCAAAAATCAAATAATAATAGTAATAATAATAACAAAATAAAATAGGAAAAATCAAAACCAGGGCTGAAGTGTTGGCTCAGTGGTTGTTGCTCTTGCAGTGGACAGGGTTTTGGTTCCCAGCATCCATAGGACAGCTCATAATCGCCTGTAACTCCAGTTCCAGGGGATCCAGTGCCATCTTCTGACCTCTGGTAGACCAGGCACACATGTGGCACACATAATATATGCAGACAAAAGGCTCATACACATAACAGGTTGTGGTAATTCAGTCTAATAAGCAATTGTATTGGGGCAGCTTGGCCCAATGGGTGTGATCTTCTCTTGGGATACTCGATCCAATAAGAACTGGGCGTAATGGGGTCGCATGGACAGTGTAGGACCTGGCAGAGCCACAACTTGGAGTTTGAAGTCAGCTTGGTCTACAAAGAGAGTTCCATGACAATCAGGGCTTCACAGAGAAACCCTGTCTCAATAAAATAAAATAAAATAAAGCCAGGTGTGATGGCCACACACCTTGACAGCATTGACAGGCAGAGCCAGGATCCATTATGACCTACATAGCAAGTTCCAGGTCAGCAAAGGTTGAATAGTGAAACCCTGTCTCAAAAGTAAATAAAATAAAAATGAGGTGTAGTGGCCTACCCATTTAATCCTAGCACTCAAAAGGCAGAAGCAGACAGATCCCTGTGAGTCTGAAGCCAGCTTGGTCTACATAGTTGAGTTCCAAGCCAACCTGAGGTACATGGCAAGACCCTGTTTCAAAAAACAAACAAACAAATATAAACAAAGGACCAATGAGATGGTGGTACTTGCTGCCAAGCCTGGATGACCTGAATTTGATCTTCAGGACTCACTGACCTCCATACACACTCCTTTCCCCTTAAAAACCAGGGAAATATAAAAATAAATGACCCCATGTGTGTCCCCATCCTCCCCTCCATGGTAATGATCTAATCCTCTGAAACTGTAAGGAAACCCCCAATTAAATGCTTTCTTTTATGAGTTGTTGTGGTCATAACTGGGAGTAGCTTTGGTTCTGCAGGGATGGAGATGCTTCAGGCATACTGGGCCAGTGCAATCCAGTTGCAATCCAGATCTCTTTGGGCACTTCCTTTTCTTTTCTTTTTCTTTTCTTTACTTTTCTTTTTTCTCTTTCTTCCTTTCCTTCTTTTTTATTTTTATTTGAGACAGTCTCTCTTTGTAGCTCTGGCTATCCTGGAATTTACTGTGTAGACTAGGCTGGCCTCAAACTCAATAATTCTGCCTGCCTCTAACTACACTATGTAGATCAGGCTGGTTGAACTCGCAATTCTCTGCATCTGGATTGTTGGGATTAAATGTGTGCGCCACTACGGCATTTCTTTGTTTTTGAGATTGAGTCTCACTATATAACCCTAGCTGTCTTGGAACTCACTATGTCGGCTAGGTTAGCATCAAACGATTCCACTGCCTCAGCCTCCCAAGTGCTAGAATTAAAGGTGTATTTAAAAAAAATTTTCTTCAATATAAATGTGGAACACAGGATCTTGTGAATGCTACATAAGTGCTCGGCCACTGAGTTACACCCCAGCTCTCGTTAAAGTTTTGTTAACGACCGGGTGGTGGTGGCACACACCTTTAATCCTAGCACTTGGGCCTGCGTGGTCTACAGAGAGAGTTCCAGGACAGTCAAGGCTACGCAAAGAAACCCTGTCTGGCGAGTTGGGAGGTGGGTAGGGGGACAATGACTATGTCAAACCACCCAGTTTGGAATCTCCAGTTGGCAGGGGGGCATTCCAGCCCTGCCACCCCAGTATGCTAAGCAGCAGCTCACTAGAGATCAGCGGCTCCCCCTGGAGGTGCCCTGGACGAACCCACCCCCCACCTCACCCCCCACCCCCAGGGTTCTCTCTCCTGGATTTCTCTTCCCCTGGAACCACCTGACAATACTTTGCTTAGATTAAATCTGGATTTATGAATTCTTAATTCCGGCTCAGTTTGATTGGCTGCGTCGGCAGAGAGCCTTAATACTGGGTACAGAAACCTTCCACAAGTTTTGTTAATTACTGTCAAGGCAGGCCTGGTAGTGGTCTCCAGTGATCCCAGCTACTAGTGTCTGAAGAAAGAAATAAAGCAGAGTTTAGACATTAGCAGCTAGAGTAGGCTTTATTTTATCTGGTAAATGTTCTCTGTATCTGACTGCACCATGACCAGGATGTAGCACCCAGCAACACAGTGACCAGAGTTGCAGACTACATGTGCTTTAAGACCAGTTCTTTGTTTTTTTTTTTAAGCTAAGGATGGGGAAGGGAGAAGAGGGTTTCATAGGGCCAGAATGGGGAAGTTTTACTATAAGGTGGATTTGAGACTACAGGGTCTGTTGTCTCTTTCTGCAATACCCAAATAGCTGGCTTCAACCTCCACTTCTTTTTTTGGGGGGAGGGGATTCTTTTACTAGGGAAGATGAGGCAGGAGATCAACTGAGCCCATTGTGTACAACGTAGGAGTAAACGTTTTGTTTTTGATTTTTTAAAGATTAAAAAAAATTGGGGCCAGGTGGTGGTGGCGCACACCTTTAATCCAAATATTCAGGAGGCAGAGGCAGGTGAATCTGTGAGTTCAAAGCCAGCCTGGTCTACAGAGCGAGTTCCAAGGCAGCCAAGACTACACAGAGAAATCCTGTCTGGGGAAAAAAAAACAACCAACCGATGAACCAGTCAGAATTCCCACGACAGCCAGGAAACTACACTTTAAAAGGGTGGGGCACAAGCATGGGCAAATAACAGGCCGTTGCCTGTACTAAATATGGCAGCATCCACTCAGGGCTCAACTCACCTCACGTGACGGGGCGGAGCTTACGATTAGCTCAGCACCCCGGACACGCCCACTTCTGGATTGCCCAATGAACCTGAGTTTTTCAGGCACGCCCTTTCGTCCCTTCCACCAATAGCCGGCCGACAGCGTCCTTATAATCCAATCGTCATTTCCCTCCTCCGTTGAATGATAAGCCAGCGGCCCAGTGAGCGGGACTCGGGTCGGGCTCCAGACAGGAAGCGTTGCAGCTCGCGTCCAGGGGCGCGACGTACAAGCCGACGGGCGGTTCTCTTCGCAGCTTGCGTAGGCGAACCAGGCGACAGGTAAGTGGTGGGTTCCGAGCTCGGGCCGCGGTGCGGGGCTGTGGGTTTGCTGAAGCGGACGCCGCGGTGCAGCGGGAGGAGCCGGCGCGAGGCGGCTGGGCGGCTAGGCACCCACCTCGATTTGGCAGCCGTTGGGGTCCCTTGCGCATGGGCCAGGGGCGTGCCAGCCGTTAGTGCGTCGGCTTCCGGGAGCGTTGTCAGGGCTGCACTCCGAGACCCGCCTGTGTATGGTGGCGGGATCGAGGCAGAGGGCGGCTTCACCCTGGGGTTCGGGTCGCGGCAGGACGACCCAGGCTTCCTCTGGGCAGGCTTCGCGAGTTTGCAGTTACCTCCCTCCCATGTGGCTCTGCCGCTCTCCCGGCCGGCGTGGCGACCCCCAGGAGCCCGATTCTTCACCCGGGATCGCTTTCCGCGTGTGAGCCGGTCCAGCCCGGTTGCAGCTCAGCTTCCCTGGACCTGATTGGAACTTGTTTGGGGCAGCCACTTCCTGGGTTCACTTCTTTCATTTTCTGCCCCTGATGGAACCGAGGCCTGTTGTATTTGGGGGTATCCGCTCCAAGTAGCACCCCAACCCGTTCCTGGAACATTTGGTGTATCACATCTCGTTTTTCGAGACAGGATCTCTCTACAGAGTCCTGGAATTCATTATGAAGACCAGGTCAGCCTCGAACTCACTGAGATCCACTTGCATCTGCCTCCAGAGCTCTGGGATTAAAGACGTGTGCCACTAGGTCCGGCTTCACATTTATTCCTTAAATAGCACAAGAAACGTTTTTAGAGCTATACTGCCTAAAAACAGTGGGGGACCATAAGATAGGTTCTCGTGAAGCCGAGACTGTCCTTGAACTTTTAATTTGTGTGTCTGTGTGTGAACGAGTTACTTGTGTGCCGGTGCTCCTGGAGGCCGGAAGAAGGAGTCGAACTTCCTGTACCTGGAATTAGAACGTGGTTGTTAGGGTAGGTTGAAAAGTTAGCTTGAGAACCCTAACTCAGGTCGTCTGAAAGCAGCAAGTGTTTTGACCGCTCCGCCCCCTCTCCTGGCTAGTCTTGAACTCTAAGATTTTTGTTGAGACAGGATCTCACTACGTATCCTTCGCTGGCCGGGAAGTCATGGGGATCTGCCGGCCCCTGCCTCACGCATTTTTTAAAGTTCATTTTAAATCCCTGCAGCTGTGGCACAAGCCTTTAATCCTAGCACTCAGGAGGCAGAGACAGGCTGATCTCTGAGTTCAAGGCCAGCCTGGTCTACAAGAGTTAGTTCCAGGACAGGCTCTGAAAACTCTCAGGGGAGTGGGGAAAGTTAATTTTAATATATGCTTGGCATTGCTTAGAAATTTAAGCACACATGCCCTGGGCTGCCTAGCTTCTCTCTCCAAGCTGTCTGCTTTAGTCCTGTCGCCGGGGTCTGGTGCTTAGTGACTGATAAACTATTTTTTAAAGAGATTTTATTATGTATACATTGTTCTGTCTGCACACTAGAAGAGGACACCAGATCTCATTACAGATGGTTGTGAGCTGCCATGTGGTTGCTGGTACTTGAACTCAGGACCCCTACGAGAGCGGCCAGTGCTCTTAACCTGGCAGTGCTCTCCAGCCCCCCCCCCGATAACTTTTGAAGGGATTTTTATTTTGTGTGTATGTGTGGGTTTGTGTGTGTAGATCAGGGCCATTTGTCAGTTCTCCGCTATGTGGAGTTTGGGGAATCGTACCTTTACCTACTGGGTAGTAATCTTTCTTGACGGGCAAATGTCCTGGAACTCAGACATCCTGCCTCTTCCTCCTGAGAACTGGGATCAAAGGTGTGTACCACCACACCTAGCTGAGGAGAGCTTTTTTAAATTGATGCTAAAAGGAAGTACACGTCTGAAGAATAAACACCCGACTAAGTGTGTGTTGGAGAGGGGAGGTCATGACCGTGTGCAGGCAGCAACTGCAGTAGTGTAAGGTTTGTGGGGGTTTTGTTGTTGAGATAGGATCTCACTACACAGTCCTGGCTGTGTAGACCAGGCTGGCCTGGAACTCACAGAGATCTGCTTGCTTCTGTCCTGAGTGCAGGATTAAGGATGTGTGCTACCACCTGGCATTATGAAGATATTTTATTTGATGGTGGTGGTGACCAACAACTTTAATCCTGGCACTTGGGAGGGGGAGGAGGATCTCTGAGTGTACAGAGCGAGTTCCTGGACAACTAGGGCTACACAGAGAAACCCTGTCACAAAAAAGAAAAAAAAATGAAGCATTGGTTTACATTGCATTGTGGATGCACATTGAGAACAGTGCAGAATGAAGGATTGAAGAAGTGAGAGGCGATGTGATGCTGTCTGAATCTGTTTATAGAAAATGTCCAGGAAAAGCTAGTCTGCAGAGATGAGAAGCAGATTAGTGGTTCTGGGAGGTAGGTGATGGCTAAAGGGTAGAGGTAGTTTCACTTTTGTGGTTTGGGGATGAAGTCCAGGGCCTCTCACATGCTCCGCATCTACCCCTGAGCCACACCTCCAGACCCAGAGTCTTTTTTTTTTAAGTTTATTCATTTTATTTTCTGTGAACGTTTTGCCTGAATATGTTTTTATTTACTGAGGGCATGCTTTATGACTGGAGGTCAGAAGAGGACATTGGGTCTCCTGGAACAGGAGTAAACCATGTGGGTGCTGGGAATCGAACCCCAGTCTTCTGAAACTTAACCACTGAGCCATTCTCTAGTCCATCAGGTTTTCTCCTATAAAGGTGGTGGCGTATGTTAGAGTTGATTGTGCTGATGCCAACATGTTTGTTGACTCCTAAATTCTGTACTTTGGAGAATTGTATAGCATATGACTGTTTCAATAAAGCTGTTCCAATCTTAAATAAAAAAGGCCTTCACCTTGGGGCCAGCATGGTTTCCTATGTGAGAAGTGACTAGGTAGACATGACTGGATTTGGTGAGTGGGCTTGCTGGACAGGATTTGCTGCTCAGTCAAGACTGTCTCTGAGAATGGAATAACTTTCTGAGATGGATGCGGCCTCGAGGAGAAACAGAAATCTTTGCCCTAGGCCTTTTGAGTTCAACTCCTAAGGGTATGGGAAGATAACTGAGAACTGGTCTGGAATGGAAAGGCATATGACCGGAAACAAAGTTGGGACCTTAGCATAGACATGGCTGAATTTGGATAAAGTCAGAGGGAAGAAAGAGGGCCAGAAGTGGGTCTAGTACGTTAGCATCTGACCTCAGCAGACCAGGGACAACAGTAGATGAGCCTGGCTGGTACGTGCCTTGTACTTGGCGTTTGAGGGATTAATGAAGTGAGCGGGGAGCTTGTCTCCTGTGAATTCCATTTAGCATCTCAGCTGGCTGGCTTTCTTGCTTGCCTGGCCCAATGGGAACCCTTTTCATAAAAGCACTTAATGATTCCCCTGTGTCGACCACAAACAGCCAGGGTGGGGTGGGCAGGGCAGGGCAGGACAGGACAGATGCTGCCTGCTCCCTTGCCACCATTCCTTTCTCAGCACCTAGGCAGCCACAACTGCAGGTCCTAGGTCTTGCTTCATTCAGGTGCTGGGAAGCCCTTGGAGGGGATGGGTCTGAGGAGCCTTATTAGGGCTGAAATTTGAACATCAGGGAGGGCACATTAATCACGCAAGGTGGTGGGTGCCTGCCTGTAATTCAGAAACTTGTAAGGCAAAGACAGGAGGATCACTGCAAGTTCTGGACCAGCCTATATAGTAAGGTCTTTTGTATTTTTTAAAGATTTATTTATTATGTATACAATATTCTGTCTGCGTGTTTGCCTGCACACGGAAGAGGGCATCAGATCTCATAGCTGGTTGTGAGCCACCATGTGGTTGCTGGAAAAGCAGTCAGTGCTCTTAACCTCTGAGCCATCTCTCCAGCCCTATTAAGATCTTTTTAAAAACAAACAAAAAACCCCCCACAAAGATAGGGGATTTTCCTCAGTGGAATGCTTGTCAAGGAGACACAAGCCCCAGCATGATATTAAAAAAGGAAAAAAGTGAGGTGGCACATACCTGTAATCCCAGCACTTGGGAGGCAGAGGCAGGCAGATCCCTATGACTTCGAGGCCAGCCTGGTTTACATAGCAAGTCTCGGACAGCCAGGGTGATATAGTGAGATCTGTTTCCAAAACAAAAGTTGTATGTGCAGAGACTTAGGAGCAGGGCATCCTTGGGGTGGAAGGATGGTCTGATGAGATGAAGAAGGGGGAAGGAATCAGAGGCCAGGCCAGGAGGTGTGATCACTATCACGTATTTTATCTGTGGTGTTGGGAACAGAACCTGCTAGGTAAGTGCTCTATCTCTGAGCCTCATCCCCAGCTGTAATGTGGGATTGGTATTTCACTGAAGACCTTAGCATGCTTGACGGTGGTGGTATTGGATGGGAGAGTGTGGTGTGTAGCAGATGAGAGGTTGCTGGGAGGGTGGTGATAAGGGGCAGTAGGCAAGTGGGAGGCACTGTGCAGGTGCACCACTGAGCTCTGCCTGCTTACAGGGTTTGCCCTGCCAACCCCTTTCCTGACCTGCCTTCTCTACCAAAGTGGGTTTTCCTGCCTGCATCTCAGCTGCATCTCTGCCTCCCTCTGCCTTCTGTTCAGTGCCATGGCAGAACAAGATGTGGAAAATGAGCTTTTGGACTATGATGAAGATGAAGAGCCCCAAGCACCCCAGGAGAGCACTCCAGCTCCCCCAAAGAAAGACGTCAAAGGGTCTTATGTATCCATTCACAGTTCCGGTTTCCGGGACTTTCTGCTGAAGCCGGAGCTCCTGAGAGCCATAGTTGACTGTGGCTTTGAGCATCCTTCAGAGGGTATGTTTCCCTGGTGTCACCCCCCCTCCCAGCCATACCTGCCCCATGAGTCAGTTATCAGCAGCCCCTGTGCAAGCAGGTGGCTGGGACCTGACCTCTGCCAGAGGAGTGTGCAGGGAGGCAGCATCCAGTCTCTTACTCATTTACCCTTTTCTTCCTCAGTCCAGCATGAGTGTATTCCCCAGGCCATTCTGGGTATGGATGTCCTGTGCCAGGCCAAGTCTGGGATGGGTAAGACAGCTGTGTTTGTGCTGGCCACCCTGCAGCAGATCGAGCCCATCAATGGCCAGGTAGAGGTGTGGGTTCCTTTCTGGGCTGGGATCCCATGTAACCGTGCAGCTTTGGGTATCATGAAACTTTCATAGTATCTGTGTGCTTTTGATTTTAAGCTGGGGGTTGAAGCTATAGTGACAGTAACAGTCCCCAGTGTTACTACTGATTTGTTATGCAGGTGTTCTAATACTACCATTGTAGGTCAACTACAAGGTCTTAAGAGTTATATTTGAGTCCAGGATAGGAAGCTGAGGCAGGATTGAGAGTTCCAAGCTACAGGAAGACTCTGTTTAACAAAGAATGTCAGGTTGGGGTGTGCTGGAGTTTGACTGTGTGGTAGAGCTTTTGAGTGGCATGTGTGAGGCCTTGGTGTGTATCCTTGGGTGGGTGGGTGTCTTTTCAGGGCATGGCACAAGGGTGGTGAGGGCTATGCTGTGGGTGGGCGAGAAGACATGCCATCCTGGGGTAACCCTTTCGTTGCTACCTTTCTCTGTTCCTGGCCTCTTGCGGGAGACAGGCTTTAGTTGCCATGAGAGATTTTGAGGAGGATAGGCTTAAGGAGAAGGTGGAGATAGATGTTCAGGCCTTCAAGCAGCTTGTGTGGAAGAAACTATCGTAATAGGTACACCATGTGTTGGGGTGGATGGTTGTGGATTCTGGGAAAGAATGTGTTTCTTGTCTACTCTACAGGTATCAGTACTGGTCATGTGCCATACAAGGGAGCTGGCCTTCCAGATCAGCAAGGAATATGAGCGCTTCTCTAAGTACATGCCCAGCGTAAAGGTAAGCCTCCTCAGGTACTGTGTTGGGTCATGCTGGCCTCAGCTCCAGCCCAAGTGGCATTTATCAAGCTTAAGGTTAGTGGTAATTTGTGTTTCTTAAGTCTGAGTTATGCCCAGCCTCCACAGGCTTGTGCTGGTCCCAGGTGTCTTTTCATCAGAGCTAGCCTCTCAGGCTTGCCCCTGCTCTTCCGGCTTGCCTGGGTTTTGAGAGAGTGGGGCTGGTGTACCAGATGCCCCCAGGATGGGTGGAGCCTATGCCGCAAAGATCACTGATCCTAGACAGATGAAAACAGCTCCTTTTCTGTCCCCATAGGTATCTGTGTTCTTTGGGGGCCTCTCCATTAAGAAGGATGAAGATGTGTTGAAGAAGAACTGTCCCCATGTTGTGGTGGGGACACCAGGCCGGATCCTGGCACTCGTACGGAGCAGGAGCCTCAACCTAAGGAATGTGAAGCACTTTGTGCTAGATGAGTGTGACAAGATGCTGGAACAGCTGGGTGAGCATCCCACTGGCCTGCCCAGCCGGTTCCCCACTCAGAGTCACGGCAGTTTTCTAGGGGGCCTGATGGATGGGACAGTGGGTCACATGGGTGGCCAGAACTCAGGGCTCCTGGGAGAAGCCTAAGGGAATGTCCAATGTTGACAGAGTATGCGCTGCTTCTGAGCCCAAGTTGAGTGGAACCATAGGCTCCATGACTTGCCATCCCTTTAGGACATGTAGGCATACCCAGGGGATCTGGAGGAATAGTGTGGCCTCTGCCACCCATCGGGGGCTGGGAGAGATGGGCATGTGTCCTGGGAAGCCACTGCAGCTCTCACGCCAGCGGGTATCTCTGCCTCAGGCTCCCTTTCCCGAAGCATGGCTCAAGGCGCACTGGCAGGGCCGCTCCATGCTGGCAGCGAGTAAGTGGACCGCGGCTCCTCCCATGCCTGCGCTCCCGCATGCCCGCCCATCCGAGCCCAGCCTCTCAGGCAGCGGGGACACCCCTGAGCCCACTCCACGATGGCCATGGTGCCAATGTTCTCTGGCACAGGTTGGGGAGGGCTGGTTCCTCTCTGGTGTGGGTTTGCTCAGTCAGACAAGATACTCAGGCTTGTTGTGTGTTGGCATCCCATCCAGACATGCGCCGGGACGTGCAAGAGATCTTTCGCCTGACACCCCATGAAAAGCAGTGCATGATGTTCAGTGCCACCCTGAACAAGGAGATCCGGCCAGTCTGCAGGAAGTTCATGCAGGATGTGAGTAGGGGATGCCTACCGTGGCCAACAACTCAGTGCAGCAGCTTTGGCTCTCCCAGGGCCTGAGCCACTCTGTGACACACATACAAGCCTCGCTTCCCCTGGTTTGTCAGACTGGGAGCTGAGAGTGGTCTACACCTGAGCCAGAGCAGAGCTTACATCTAGCTTTTGGGAGGGAATTGTTTACTGAGGTTGGATGCAACAGGCCCTCTGGAAGTCATCACTACAGAGGAACTGTTCCCTGGAAGGTTCCAGGCACATGAGATGCCCAGAGTGAGCCCTACTTGCTCCTTCCTGCTTCCTTTCCTATACAGCCCATGGAGGTGTTTGTGGATGACGAGACCAAGCTCACACTGCACGGGCTACAGCAGTACTATGTCAAGCTCAAGGACAGTGAGAAGAACCGGAAGCTCTTCGACCTCCTTGATGTCCTAGAGTTTAACCAGGTGATGTTCCTACTTGCCCACACCCAAGCAAGATCTGGGACCATGGGTGATTCTCCATGGGCCTAACTAGCATTCTCTTTCTTGAGGTGGTGATCTTTGTCAAGTCTGTGCAACGCTGCATGGCCCTGGCCCAGCTCCTAGTGGAACAGAACTTCCCAGCCATTGCCATTCACCGAGGCATGCCCCAGGAGGAGCGGTGAGTGCATGTCCACCATGGCTAAGGGTGCCCCTGGGACCCACCTGTGTTTGATGCCTCTGTTTGTCTCCCACCCTAGCCTATCCCGCTACCAGCAGTTCAAGGACTTCCAGCGGCGCATCCTGGTAGCCACCAATCTGTTTGGTAGAGGTCTGGACATTGAACGAGTGAACATTGTCTTCAACTATGACATGCCAGAGGACTCAGACACCTACCTTCACCGGGTGAGTGAGTGCCCCTCCCTTTCTCAGATCTTGAAGGGTGCCTGTCTGCTGACCCCATCTCCCTGCAGGTGGCTCGTGCTGGTCGCTTTGGTACTAAAGGCCTGGCGGTCACTTTTGTATCTGATGAGAATGATGCCAAAATCCTCAATGATGTTCAGGACCGGTTTGAAGTGAATGTGGCAGAGCTTCCAGAAGAAATAGATATCTCTACATACAGTAAGTTGCTAGGGCCATTCTGGGCACAGGGGAGCTGGGCTTCTAGAGCAAGGCCCCTCCTCCCTCACTGCCTCACTCTTGTATTTACAGTTGAACAGAGCCGATAACCGTACGTGTAACCAGGGCACCACGGCCACCTTCTTTCCCACCTGCTGCTTCAGATCCTCTTCCTAGATAATAGATGGGTGTATCTTTTTATTGTTCCAAAGCTGTAGTTATGTAAGAATAAAGTTTTATTGTGGATGCATGGCTCCCGACCATCTTTTTTCTCTTGGTCAGCATTTCATGGACTTGAAGGCCAAGCAAGCGCCTCTACCAACAAACATGCCACCTGTTTTGCATCAGGATATTTAATTTTATGTGTCAACATTGAGAGGTTTACAGGTTTAAAAATGTTACAAAACATAACCTTTATAACAATGAGACCCTTCTGCCCTGGATGAGGGACAGCTGGGCCTCTGTACCGTGAGCCTCAGCAGCAGGCAGGATCACTGATGGCTGACATGACATCAGTCTTAGCTTAAGGAAATTGAACCCAGCACCCTGGCCTCTTACGTGCCAAAGACAGTTGCAAAGAGCCCAGGTTAAGGGACCTGCACTCTATCCCCAGGACTGCCTGCTTCATGTACCACGGCAGTGGGCTGCAGGTCTGTGCTGGCTGGCTTCTGTTTCTGTGGTAGGCAGTAGCTGTGATGGGGCAAAGAAGCAACCAGAAGCAGGACCAATGGCCCTGTTACCACTCGCTGCCAGGTGTACATCCCTTCTTTATCAGAAATGGGGCCAAAGCTGGGAAGATGGCGGCAACAGAAGGCAGGAGAGCGACAGCTTTGAGCATGTGCTGGTGACCTGACTGGAACTTGCCTTCATATCCCTGATTCTGAGGCCCTAAGAGTCTGGAGAGGGAGAGCCCTTCAGGCTGAGCTCTCCGGCCTGTCCTCCCAGCCCCGCCCCAGGCCAGCCCCTTACCCGTGTTTGACTCTGGCTGGTGCCAGTGCCAGCTGTGGAAGAGCTGAACTCCGAGTACTTGTTGCCAGCAAGCATGCAGGCCCACTTTCGGTACTCTTCCCTCACCTGTGAGCCCAAGGCGCCAGGTTAGGGGCACAAAAGGAATCAGGCCTGGCCCTGTCTACCTCCACCCCAGGCTCTTCCCACAGCTGCCTCTGGTCTGCCTACCTTCTTGTTGAGCAGGCAAAGCATCAAGAAGAGGAAGAGGCCTTGTAGGCAGTTGAGCAGGGTGAAGATGTAGGACAGCCATCTGCTGTGGGGGTCGAAGAGGAACAGGCCAAAGACCCAGGTACTACCCAGCACGATGAGTTGGGCAATGGCTGTGATGGTCAGCACCCTGGGGGGGGTGGGCAGTTGCAGCTAACAGTCTCTCCAACTCCCTGCTCAGGCCCTAGCCCTCCTCAACCTGGCTCCACCAGCCTTCCCCGCTGCCCCTCTCACCTTGCCTTCCTTAATTTCTTCATGTTTGGGTTGATTTCAGAAAACTTCGCTGTGAGCTTCCAGACAGTGATGAGGAAAATGGCAGAGTTACACTGGGTGGGAAATATCGGTCAGGGTTAGGGCGCTGCAGGTAGTTAGGAGGCTTGCTGTTCAGGTCTCCAGTCCCAAGAGAGCACTTACAAAAATGATGAAGGCCAGGGGTCCCACAAAGCTCCAGAGAAAGCCGTCCTTATAGTTTAACCAGCAGCTGGGGAGAAGTCAGTACCTTGTCAGTGGCCCCGGCCGCCAGGTCCCAGCCCTCCACTCCAGCCTCACCTCGACCGAGACTCACTATGTTTGTTGTCCATAGCCATCCAATTTGGCAGCCGCTGAGATGGCCACGATGAGGAGGGGCACCCCGTAGCCTATCAGGCAGCGCCACTGTATGCTCAGGCCCTGGCCCTGGAACACTCGCACTACCAGGAAGTAGAGCTCCACGCCTTCCAGGGCCATCCAGCAGAAGGCCGCCAGGAAGAGGTAGTGCAGCAGCATTGCCACCAGGCGGCAGCGCGGGCTCACCTGTGGGTGCAAAGGGTTGGGCTGTCAGCGGGGCAGGCCCAATGGCCTCCAAAGCCCTGGCAGCTGGGGTCACACTGAGCCCCAGGACAGACTGGGCTACCCTGCTCCTAGGTCTTCACTCCACGCTCTAGTGAGGTCAGGACAGGAACATACCTCTCCCCCTTCATTCTCTACGCCAACCAGGAATATGAGAGAGCCCAGGAAAAGGCAGATGCACAGGTGCAAGTGCACCATGGTCCGGGAGCTCTGGATGGGCTTCACCAGCAGGAAGGTCAGGATACACAGCAGCAGGCAGATGAGGGAGAGTGACAGCCCCACCTTGGTGATCAACTCCAGTCTCGGATCCTAGGGGCAGGCAGCTCAGGATGAGTGGTGTTCCCTTACACGGGGCAGGGGCTGAGGGTGGGGTGGGGAATGCTCCTCTTTCCCTACACACTTACTAACTTCTTAGCACCCATGAGAGGTCAGAAACCTCACACGCCTGTCTTGAACCACAGGGCCAACTCTGCCTGGCTAAAATAATTCCAGCTGACCACAAGACTCAGGTTCTGGTCATGTTCAGAAAGCTATACTTTCTGGGATATTCTACACAGGGCCTTTTTATTGCATTTGTGCATTTATGTGTATGGCGTGAAGCATCTGCCTGCCACTCACTGTATGTGTTCTCTGGAGATGAAACTCAGGTTATTAGGGCTGAGGCGTGTAGGCATGTTGGCTTGCTGGCCCGTCTCATCTGCACAAACTTGCATTTTTAGCAGTGCCTCACGTTTGTGCGGGGACTCGGGTGGGGACCTGCATCTGTCAGCTACTGGACCACATTTGTGCAGGGACTCGAGTGGGGGCCTGCACCCATCAGCTACTGGGTCACAGGACTCCAGGGGAGGAAGCCTGGATACCAGTGTTGTCGAGACTTACCACTTACCTGCACGTGGTACTGGGCCATCAGGATGGCGAAGCTGCTCAGATGGTTGCACTGGCAGAAACCAGTGTCATTCATTGAGCAGCCGTCAGTGGCCCAGCGCCCACTCCCATCGTCACCAGTGTCCCAAAAGGCACATATCAGCTGTTCACGCGGCCGCTTTGACTCCACCTACAGGCAGACAGGCAATGAGGGTGTCCGAAGCACAGTTAGGGTCTGGGGTAAGCAGAGGACCTTGCTTTTGGTCACATAATATGTCTACTCTGCGCAGAGAGCATGGGGAGCCAGCAATGGGACAGCAGGACACCAGTCCCTGCTGTGAGCTGAGGCAAATCACAAGCAGTTAACAGGTAATAAATGCCAAAGAAATTAAAAGAATCTGTGGGGAATGGTTGCTTACAGATTGTAATTTAAAAACAAAAGCCAGATTTATTGAATGTACTGCAAGGGATGGGTCCCCATGCTACCCGAATCCATCCATCCATCTACAAATTTAAGACAGTCTCATGCATTCCAGATTGCCCTCAAACTCACTATGTGGCTGAGGACGATGATGCTTTTATATTCCTGCTTCTACCTCTTGAGTGTTTGGATTGCATTTTATGTAGTCATTTAATCTTTGAATCTAGGGCTTCATGCATGCTAGACAAATATTCTACCAACTGAGCTATATATCCAGCCTAGACTATAATTTTTTTTAAATTATTATGTATACAATATTCTGTCTGTGTGTATGCCCGTAGGCCAGAAGAGGGC
>LOJH01009500.1:1223-28376 GCA_001685095.1 Ellobius talpinus
GCAGGCCAGAAGAGGGCACCAGACCTCATTACAGATGGTTCTGAGCCACCATGTAGTTGCCGGGAATTGAACTCAGGACCTTTGGAAGTGCCGTCAATGCTCTTAACCTCTGAGCCATCTCTCCAGCCCCCCACACACACTTTAAAAAGATAAAAGTTTTATATCCAAAAGACAGGAGTAGCAAACAGACACTTGAAACGGCACCAGTGTGATCTGTGTGTGTGAGAACATTTATGGGTTTGTGTGTATGTACGTATGTGTTATGGGAACCAAGGGTCAAGGTTAGGTGTACTCTATGAATTTCCACTTTATTTTTTATGAGATACAGTATCTCGCTGAACCAGTTTGGAGAGGCCGTGTGGCCATCAAGTCCTCTGAGGTCCTCCTGTCTCTACCTCACCAGTGCTGGGATTACAGATGGCGCCCATGACTTTTTCCACAGTTCAGCAGGGTCTGAACTCTGGTCCTCATGCCAGCATACCAAGTATTCTATGCACAAGCATGTGCCTCCCTACGTGGGCCATTTACACAGGCCCTAGGAATTCAGACCCAGGTTCTCATGTTTGCTTCATGAACTGAGTCATCTCACCAGCCTTGATAGGATTTTTAAAGCAGTTTGGGGGTGGAGGGAGCCAGTTGCGGTGGCACACATCTGTAATGCCTAGAATCTCAGTACTTGGGAAACTGAGACAGGTGAATGGAGAGCATGAGGCTATCCTGGGATACACTGAAAATCAAAAGCAAATTCCAGTTACAGAGTGGGATTGTCTCAAAACTAAAATAAAAAAAATTAAAGAAAATATACGTTCTCCCTTTGTTGTGGGATGCACCTTCATCCTACTGCTTCATAATTTTCTATACATCCCAAATTTTCTACAAGGAACAGACACCTTTTTTCACTTTTTACTTTTATAACCAGAAAGAATAAAGGAAACACCTAAAAACAAACATGTTAAAATGAAGGTAATAAACATATCTCATTTTCTTTTTGTATCCCTAACTTCAACCATTACTTAAATTCCTTGCTAAAAATCATTATTTTAGCTACATATTGGTTTGCCGTTTCCAACCTGAAAACCTAAAATCCAAACATGTTTTAATTATGATTCTACCAGCAGAAAATAATTCTGGACCATGAAACTTTGCTTCATGCACAAAAAGGTTATATAAAATTATCTTTAAGCTAGCTACAAATACAAGGTATATGGGGATAATAAATAAACTTTGTTTCAACTTGATTTCCATCATCAAGAGAGTTCATTATCTGTATGCAAATATTCCAAAATCTGAAACACTTGCTGCAAATATTTAGCATAAGAGATATTCAACCAGTTATTAACCTATTTCTATTTTTCCCTCTATGAGATGAGTTATCTACTCTTGTAGACTCATTGTCTTCATCTTACATTTCAACAGAAAGTTAATGGATCAGGGTGAGGATCAGAAGGCTTACTTAACTACAGTGCTAGGGATGCCATGTTCCCCTAGGTGTCCCAAGTCTAGGGCACAAAAGACACAAAGTAAATAGCTGTTATTTGTGTTAGTCAGGCTGGGAAGCCATGACATGACGCCATAAACTAGAAGGCTTACACAAGAGAACACTCCTTCCCACTATAGTGAAGGCTGAGAGTGGGATAAAAGAGTGCCCCATTTTTCCTGGCTTGCAGGGGGCATCTTCCTATCATGTACTCATAGGCCCTACCTTTGTACATTCACGGGAGAAATGGAGGAAATGGAGCTCTCATGTATCTCTCCTTAAAAGGACACTAATCCTAATATGGCATATGACCTTAGTCAACCTCACGTACCTTTGAATAGGCTCTAGTCACACAAAGGGAGAGGGTTCCTACATATGGATATGAAGAGAGGCCATGTTGGCCTTAATTATGGATCACCAAATTGACATAAAAAAATGGACTATTATTGCTGGTTATCAGAGCAATGACCTCTCCCTTGACATCTTCCATGTCAACCATTAGGGCACCCCAAGTTCAGTGGAAGTTTAAGTGGATCTTCCTATTTTCATGAACAACACAAAGACAAGAAAGGATATGGAGATGGCTATGATTTACCTAGACCCATGCTTTGGGAAGATAAATGAGAAAGCAGTGAGTGACGATCCAAATGGAGAAATCAGGAGGTAAGAACCACTGTTAGAAGCCACTGAAAGAGTCAGCAAACTGTTATGTAGGTGGCAGAAGTAGGAACAGCTCTGATGCCAGTTTCAGACAGAAGCCAGAGACAGTACGTACCTGGGCAATCAGGAAGGTTCAATCCATAGGAAACTTCAACAGACTGGATGATGGGGACAGGACAGAGAGGCAAAGATAGTGCTGAAGTTAAAAACAGGGAGAGAGTCAAAGAAGAGCAGCACCATCCAAAGGCCCAGGGATGTGAACAAGGGAAGGGTGGTTGGTGTTTGAGACATGGTGAGTCTGAGCTACCAGGAGAAACCAAGACTGTCTTCTTTGGTAGTGGTGAGTCAGATATGACATAAGGAAAAGGCAAGGAGGCTGGGAGGAGCATCAGGATAATTCAGTATCAGAGAAGAAACGCTTCTAGAACAGGGCTCAGAACCATCTTGGGGTCCAGTGAAACCACACAGTTCAACATTTTGCTTTGGGTACCTATATGGTCAATGGGATATGCAAGAAAACTACTTCAGCTAGGTGGGAACAGCAAATAAAGAAATAGCAAAGTACCAGAGAGACAGATACTGGCTGAGTACCTACGTGTGCCCAGCATAATGAGAAGAACTGTAGAGGGATCATTGCTTTACCCCTCATGATACCCAACACATATCCAGAGCATTCTCTGAAAAAGCTGGCAATGAAAGGAACACATCTACAAGGTCATATCTGCCTGTGGGGTTAAAAAAACAACTCTCTCATGTATATTTTGATGTAGCTATGAAGATATGAAAGTAGACATGTAAGTGGAATCAGCAAGGAAAATGATACAACCTGGGAGGGGTGGAGTGTGGGAAAGTCTGGCTGGGTGACCAGCCACAGTGGCTAAAGTATTCATCAAAGCAAACAGATTCAACTCCCAGGAGGTACATATTCATTCTCTCTCCCTCTCTGTCTACCCACACACTACTCCCCCTCACCACACACCACACCACACCACACCACACACACACACACCTTTCTCTTTGTTTTCTAAAAAAATTGATCAGAAGAAAGACACAAAACCACGTTAGCCTCATCAATTAGTCCCAGTTCCAAAGGGTGCCAGAGATAACATCTTTTGAAGGTTGATATTTCTTATTCACCCACACAGCTGCAGTGGCTAAAGAATCTGAGCTCACATGATCATTAACTTAAACACTCAAGCCTTCACTCGGAGGTCATCACAATTCTAGCCTATCAGAACAGCTCTTGTGGCATACTCCAAGTAATATAGCAAATGTGGGGTATTAACATGAAAAGGAAAGACTTGAGCATTAGAAATTCTTCACTGGCTCTTCCCACCCTCTACCACAATTCATTATCAGCATAAAATTATTCTTAATCATTGCCACTGTCACTCATAATTGCACTAACCGAAAGACACATAAATCACCCCATTTTTCTCAGCCAGCTATTTAAACCATACTTGATAGTGATGAGCTATTTCATTAGAAATGTTCAGGAAAAAAATGCCAGCAATCCTGAGCTTGCAGCAAACCTTAATAACAACAGTTCCTTTGGCTTTACAAACCCATAAATCTGTGAATACTGTTTGACATTTATTGAACATGAATAGCATCCCCACGTGCTGTGTTCCAGAGGCTTAGCCAACGTTCTAGGGAAATGACTTAACTCACACCAGCTTGGAAAGATTCACTCTGAACCAGTATTTCCTCATACCAATTACCCTTCCTCCCATTCTCATCAGATCAAACACATAACACTTTGACAGTCCCCAGGGTAACGAATGTATAAATTCAATCCTTAGCTATGCCTCTACACTTCCTAGCTGAGGAGGTCAGAACAATGAATCATGTTCTGACTTGGCTTGTCCTCTAAGAGATGAGAAAGAAGAAAACCACAGTAGAGTCAAGAACTGAAAATGCTAAGACAGTACAGCAGACAACAAGGGCCGGTGGACAGCCAGACGCACAAGGACACTGGCTCTTCAGTCACCATGGCCTCCTTGGACAGGTGACATGAGGAAATTCATCACTTCCTCTCGATTTTGCACTCTTTCTAATCATCACATCTGAAGTTAGCCAATTAACCTTGAAGGACTTTTGCATTGTTCTTCTAATCCTCTGTGGCAAACAAGTGTATACCAATTAAATCAGAGGGTTCCTCTATCAGCAGTGGGTGGCAATCTCAAATGCCCTCTGCTCTGCAGACCTGTAGTGATTTTAGATGAATGAAGGTGGCAATTGCAATGGTTCCACAGAGCCATCCTTTCCTTTGACCCAAGGTAGATGGCCGAGCAGGCAGCCTTGAACAGGATGCTGGTGGTCGTTCACTAACCAAGGCATCGAAGAAACTCATGTGATCTATACACGGTGCAGTCATATCCAAACTGGACTTTCTTCGACAAATAAGTAGGATTAATAACCATATCAAAGGCCACACATGACCTGCCCAAGTATTCCAGTAGACTCTCTGCAGCCAAAAAAGTGGAATATGGCCTTTTCTCTCTCCTACCAACCTGCAACCCCAGAAACCTAGAGGACAGTAGGTCCCAGGAGTCTCAGAGACTCCTCCCCCTCTTAGCACCCCTGACTCAGCACAAGCACACACCCAACTAGCACTTGCTGGCCTAGAGAGCCAAACCAGGCCTCTCTTCTGAAGCACAGTAACCATCTTCCAGGAACACTAGCAGTAAAGATCAGGTACACAGGGCTAGAGAGATGGCTCAGAGGTTAAGAGCACTGGCTGCTCTTCCAGAGAGGTCCTGAGTTCAATTCCCACCAACCACATGGTGGTTTACAGTAATGACATCTGATGCCTTCTTCTGGCCTGAATGTATACATGTGGGCAGAGCATTATATACATAATAAATGAATTTTAAAAAATGATCAGGTACACAGGAACATTCAGTAGGTAAAACCCACACATGGCCATTCAAACTGTTCTGAAGAAGGACAAGGTTAGGGCTGTGAGACTTGTAATAATCAAATAGCAAACTGGTCTACATCTTACTGGGGGAAGTGGAAGCCAGAGATGGACGACTCAACAAATGCCATGGTAGTAGCTCTTCCTGAGAGTTCCTGGGGGTTGTTCCAATTCCCCCAAATTCAGAAACAGTTGCTCACATAAAAGGTTCTTGTAAAACCAAACTACACCCAGTCTCTCAGTAACTACCAATCATTATGGTTGATACTTCAAGAGGACAAAAAATCTTACCTCTTAGATTCTTACAAAGAGAGAGTATTTTAGTTTAGTTAACAGAAAAAGGAAAGTGATTCCATATGAAGACAACAAAAGCCTCCAGGGAAGAAAAATTTATTTGTTAACTTGCTTTTCAATATTTTCCCTTTCATTCCATTTTTTCCAACCATTTCAGAACTGACCAGAAAGGATCCTATTTCATCATCTACTTATTGGACGTAAAATAAACAAAGAAAGAATAAAACTGTCAATTCATAATGCCTCATTTCATGACACACATGGCAAGGAAAATTATGGGTGTAAGTGTAGAAGAAGATGAAGGGCAGGAATAGACCTCAAAAAGTATTTTTCCTTAAAAAAGAATAGCGTCTCACGCAGACACTTTTGATTTTTTTCTTTCACTGAAAGAATTTTTTTTCATACAACATATTCTAATTACTGCTCCCTTCCCTCTACTTCCAAGTACCTTTGGTTTTAACAGGCAAGGGAGTTCCAGGCTGAGTACCAGTTAAGGAGCTATCTCACACCCTAGGGATACTGATCACCTCACAAAGCAAAGAACCTAGGCCCTTGACACACGATATGTAGCTTTTTCCAGAGTAAACCCATCTACTGGTCCTACTTCTGGCTTTGATAGACTAAGAGAGGGGAAGGGAACAGACACTGGGAAAAGTAATCGTGAAATCCAATATGCCTAGACAAGAAGGCCCACAGCGTGAACTAAACGACAGCATTTAAAGAACAAATATCCATACCACTCCCTGGATGCTAAAGGAGTTGTTAGCTACGGAGAGCTGGCATGATGGAACATTTACGTGTGCCAGGAACTCCTAGAATTCTTGTGTGCATTTTCAGGCATAGCTCTCACCTGGTCCCATTATCATCCCTGTTTTGGAGATGAGAAAACTGAAGTATCTTCTAAACATATGTCTCTCAGAGAGTGATGCATAACTAAGAATGAACTTCCACATTAACTCTAGTGTCATATTTATTCTATATTATATTTGTTCTCTTTTTATCATTACCCAGCTGGTGAATGAATGGGTAGGTCCTGGACCCCAGGATTCCTGTCTATAGAGCCCAAGTTATTAACCTCTACTCAACATGGCCATTTAAACACTATCAGTGTTTAGGTCATGCAGCCTGACCTCTACACAACCCCATAAAATGCACACATGCACAGGGTTCCAAGCACAGCCTTGCACTATCACTATCAATAATTAAGATCATGTTCAGAAGGCTCCTGAACCAAGGTAAGAAAACTTGAAGTCAAGGATATGAAGCTAATTTAGATCCAGGCTAACAGGGAGTCCACACAGCACTGAAGTTATGTGTATATTGGATAGTAGCACCTGAGCTCACAGTCCCTCGGCAGAAGACAGGGTTGTCATCAAACCATGACCACAGGACATAGGACATACAACACAATCAACAATGGCAGCTAGCTACATCAGGTGCTGAGCCAAAGCCATGGACACTCCTTTCTCAGATCTTACCCAACAACTTCCTACTTTTCATAAAACAGAAAGCAGTACAAAACCCCAGAATCTGTTTCCTTGCTCTCGGCAGATGAAAGTGAAGTGAGACACTTAGCAAGAGGTTCAGAGACCAGATGAAGTGGCAGCTGATATGCAGAGGAATAAGATGACACATGAAAACGCACAGATTCGATGATACCGTACAGCAAAGAGGCACATAGGGAGAGGCCAGAGTCAGGGAGAAGAGCAGCTTCCTCTGTTTTTAAAAAGCAAGTACAAGCCCAACATTTACTCCAAGTTTTTGTCACGTATTTAAATTTTTTCAGGTCTTGGCAATTGCAGTCACAGGAGACGGAAGTGCTGGTGAAACAAAGCTGAGAGGACTAGGGATGCTTTAATTTAGGTGCTACATCATACCCAGGGGTGCGGCCAGAGGCTCAAAGGAACACCAGACAGCAGGGGTATCCAGGAAGCCCTGTCCATCCCACTGCTAAAACTCTCTAAGAACAAACATGGTATGAAGTCAGATCATCCTGAAGAAGTCTGGAGGGTCCTGCTCACTAGGACAGCCCTGGTGCCTAGGTACAGTGAACACTCAGGACATTGCTAGTCAACAAACAAATGCCGCTGTGCAACTCTAAATAAATGGCTCTTCTCTTACATTTTCATCCCCTGCTCTGCCAGTGGCATGGTGGTTAATTCCTATACAGTGAAACTGTGGTAAGGGCTAAGTTAATGATGTACATTCATCTCCTAGATGAGGTAGACCTTGCTACCTCAGGACAATCTCACTGCCAACATTCAATTTTCTAAAAATTTGGCTAAGGGTACAGCAACCTGTTCTCCAACAACAGAAAAAAATTCATTGACCTGTCAAATGCATAAAACACAAATTCTACAAATGCCACACTCTCCTCTCAAATTAATCCCTAAATTCAATACTGTCTCACTCGACTTCAAGACCCTGTGAGAGTGTTCTAGAATCTGGCTAGCAATTCCATAATTGATCTAGCTCTTCTGGCTGTTCTCTACTGTCTCTCCACAGCAATGGGGTATGAGTCATGTACAGAATTCCTCAAGGCCCAGCACAGCAGAAGGCAGGAGGACACAACACTGTCACCAGCAGACTTAACTCTATCTGAGCACTGGTCCTACCAAGGACACAGATAACAGACACTTCCTGGCTCGGAGAAGTTTCCTCCTCTTCACTCTGGAATCTCGTCTGGACAGAAAGGCCTTTCAGAACATCTCTTAGGAGTAGCCCCTAGCTACTTCCCACCTTATCCTCACCTTATCCTTTGGTCTCTGTGGCCAATTTAGTTTTATTTAAAAAATAAAAATCTTCAATGTCCTGGGAGGGTGTACAACAGAGAAATAAGCATCCTTTGTACTTTTGGTAGCCTTTGGAAAAGGGAAAAAAATTAAATCAAAGGAACCAATGCTCCTTTCGTAAAGGCCAGGCAGTCTCCAGGGAGAAGCTACTAACATAGACCCCTTCCTGGGCAGGGCAATGAGAAGTAACCAGCCCTGGAAATCTCTATGTGACATCACCACACCATGCCCACCTCCCTCAGAAGGGATTGTGACTAGCCTCCACCTAAAAGAACAAGTCCTCCCTTAGTCAACAGCAAGATGTAAAAGTAATAAGAATTAGTAGATGCCATGTCTAGATACTGTTGGAAACAATTCCATGGTAATGGACTTAAATTCGTAGGAGGTGAAGCTGTACTTCCCAAAGTCACTTGCACGCACGGGGTAGTGTTTTTCAGCTCTACTTTTCTGAGCTGAGCCCACTTCCCAAGCTTGCTGCATAGGACAGGTGTGTCTTCTTCTTAGAGGGAAGTTTGGAACGCAGACTCCACTTACAGGAGACACTGAGTTATAAAGAAAGGAGCCTGCTTCCACTATTTACCAGTAAAGCAAATCTCTGTCTGCTGTAGCAGAGGGCATACCACCCTCAGGAAATAGTTAACATACGCCAGATTCACCCCAACTTATAAAATATGGTTCCTGTGGGCTGAGGATGCAGATCAGAAAAAGCAGTGCTTGCCTAGCACACAGAAAGGCCTGAGTTTGATATCCAGAACATAAACCAAGCATGGCAGAGAACATATGTAATCTCTGTAGTCGCGAGGTAGAGGCAGGAGGTTCAGTAGTTCAAAGTCATCCTTGGTGACATATAGATTTTGAAACTAGCCTGGGATACATGAGACCATGTCTCAAAATTTCAATAAATAAAGGAAGTTCCTTAAACACCTATACCCTCCTGGAACACTACAGGCGCTATGTTAGTTAACAGGATCTCCGAAATCCCATCGCAGTCAGCGTGTTGTTCTTGGATAATCCGTGTTTATGTGACCTGCAGTCCCACCAAGGCGCTGTGATGACGACCACTTACCGTGGTGTCTCTACAGGAAGGCAATGGGAGCCAACAGCCTCCCCTCTGTCCCCTGACTCTGTAACCAGCTTCCTTCTAATCTCACCGGCTCCACACTTTCTAGCACCAGAGGCCAAGCTGCACATGAGGAGTAATTTAAGGGATCACCTGTCCAGCTCCCCTACCAGCACGCTCTGGGGCTTTGCACAGCTGCTGTTGTGAGGGCTGCAGCCCCGTAGGCTGTCAGCTACATCAGTGGCTACTAGGACCTCGGTTCCCCCACACTTCCCACTCTGTCCTGCTTGAGAGGGGACATCTTGAGAGATCACTATCCAGGGCTCAGCAACCTGAGGATTTCCCAAAATCTCCCATTTTGGCAAACATAAGAACTAATAAGAAGACAGAGCTCTGTTCAACAAGCAATAACATGTACCCCCGGAACCCGGCTGACAAGCATCCCGGGACACGGCTATGAAAGACCCAGAGGGGAGGCAAACTGAAACCAGCACACACCAAAACCCACTTCAAATGGCATGCAATATTCCACAAACAAAAATTATGACATGGAACTAATCATGGATTCTGTCCCAAAACATGTGTGAGTCACAGCCAGCACAAGATGAGAGGAAATTATGTGACATACTCCCTGACTATTTACAACACACACACACACACACACACATTCTGTATAAACTACAAAAAGAAAAGTCCTTTCCAGGGTAACAAAGAAGGTGCCCACTTTCAGATAAGACTCTGGCAAGGCAGGCTTTAAGAAAGAACAAGTCATTTTGCCAAAAGCAGTGGCGAGATGAAACCTAAGGCAAGACTGCCTTTAAATAACCACCAGCAAGTGATGAGCTGTCACGAGCAATTACTACTGTCAAATGTGTGCGAACATGCACACTGTGACAGCCCGATTACAATAAAACAGCAGAACAACAATTTTTAAAATAATGTAAAATAATGTTTCAAATAAAACTCTCAGTTCTGGTCTTAAAGAGGGAAAGAGGATCCCCCCTCCCCGCAGCCTCACACACACACACACACACACACACACACACANTCTCTCTCTCTCTCTCTCTCTCTCTCTCCTTCTCTCTCTCCTTATTTATGACCAATGCTCTGAAATCAGTTAACTAATACTGATTATGGCAAGGTGACTCAGTTGGTTCCCAATACAAAGGGAGCAATGTCTAAGCACAGCCAGACCTTGAGGTCCCCGCAGCCAGACCTTGAAGTACCCACAGCCAGACCTTGAGGTAGACACTGGAAAGAACTAGGAGTGTAACCAGCCAGAAGAAGAGAAACACCCAGAAGGGAAGGGCTTCTGTATGGCCCCAAATATCCCATGCTTCCTGAAAGTCAGTGCCATGGCCTGAGGAGAATGAAATGCTGGTGTGTTTAGCACAGGCACTAAAGTCACCTAACCAAGGATTAAATGCTTAGCTCCACCTTTACCAGTTGAAGGGCACTAGTGAATTTACTTTATAAGTTTGCTCAGATGTAAACTGAGAGGGCTGACACCACCTGCTCCATAAGGTCACTGAGAAAATTAAACAACAGAATGTCAAGAGCTAAGCACAGTGCCTATCTCAAAAAGCGACAGCTGCCCCTGCCAGTACCATCAACACTTCAATCAAATGAGAGTTCAGCGGTGAGCCAGTTCCCTTGCTGGTCCCTGTATGACTTATTCAGCAAGTACTCACTTCTCCCCATGTGCTGAGCTGGAGTTTAGGTGTGCAACAAGCCCTCAACTGGGGGTGATGTGTCCATATAACCAATGTGGCCCCTAAGGATGCGGCCCAATACTGAGCATATATAACAAAATGGTACAAATGCCTAAATTGTAATTTAGAATGGATTTAAAGTGTGAATCTAGTCATGTATACACCTCCACAGTGAAAGCTTTTCAAAATATCTTTTTTCTCGAGTTTTGCATGGATTCTTTTATTTTTTATATTTATTTTATGTGTTTGAATGTGCATGGTGTGAGTGCCTAGGAGTTACAGATGCCTAGAGCTACCAACAGATAGACAGACAGACAGACAGACAGACAGACAGACAGACAGATAGATAGATAGATGATAGATAATTTGTAGCGTGGGTCAAGTAAGTCTCTCTCTGTCTTCCTCTTGTGCGTGCGTGCGTGCCTTCCTCTTGTGCGTGTGTGTGTGAAGTACTACATTATATCTGCTCCCTTCATCTGTCTTACACTGAGATTCAACCCTGCAGAGTTTTCACCCACAGAGCGTTAATGTCTAACCATGGGTTAAAGTTGAGCACTAGATGAAGGAGCTGTCAGATCCATACAAACTAAAAATGAAAGCAGCCTACCCCATCAGAGATGAACAGAGTCCGTGTGTACATAGCCAGAAAACATACAATCACAAAAGCTGAAGTGCATGAGCATCCAGCTGACTGCATTTATTAACTGTGAGGATGAGTCATCAAGCAACTCTCTCGGTAAATGAAAGACTAAACGGCCCTATTGTTGACAATTCATCAAAAAGTTAGTGCAACGCAATGAAGCATGAGCCAACTCTGGCCAGAAGACAAAAAGAGAGAGATAAAAGACCAGCAAAGGGCTCTCCAAGATAACCATAATAAGCTGAGGAGTCACAGCCAGCATTTACATCAAATGAAACTCTAAATGGAATGCTTTACTGGGCAAGGGGGAGTAGGGTGTGTTTGACAGATAATAATTTATCGCCTCCAGCTTTTTATATCCCTCAAAGGGTTAGATCAGTTGCCAGTGTATGGTTAACCTAATAGCTAACTAGTGTAGGTCAAAATCCCTTTATCTAGATATGATTCAAATTATGATCAGCTAAGCACCAGTAGAAGCACCCTATTTTCTAAAGAGAGCCATGAAGAAATATAACTTTTCTTTAAAATTCATCTTAACACAGAGATGCTTTGGAAACTTATGCTCCAGATGGGCAGAGTTAATCAGACCAAGTATGTCTCAAATTTTAATGTTCAGGCAAATCACCTGGGTATCTTGGTAAACCTCCAATCCTATGAGGACCAGATGGAGCCCATGACTACAGTTCTAACAAATCCCCAGGTGGTGCTGATGCTGCTGGATCATGAACCATGCTTTAGAAAGCAAAGCAAAGAAACCCTGACCATCCAGCCATAGTCTAGTGATGGAACATTCTCTTCTCATGAGGCAACTATTCAGGGTTACAGACGGCTCCAGGATTAGAGTAGAAACCAACGACTAAATCCCCCCCTACCCCGCAAAAAAAATATGCATTTGCTGGTGTGGGTTCAGACACAAGAAATTTCCAACTCTACTACATACAGGTCACTGAAGGATACACTGAAGAAGCATGAATTCCATACTGGTGAGCTCTACCTTAAGCAGCCTGGAAGGACACGTGCCTTTGACTGCTCTGACAAGTGTGTAGGCAATACACCGTCTTACTTTTGGCCCATAGTAACATAGGGAACCCCTTAAAGATGGAGAGGGGCTAAACGGTCAGAGAGCAACACAATTCAGGACTCTAAAATCTGGCTTCAGCACACAGTCCTCTCATTCTGGCTTGAGCTCCATCACAAGGAATCTTCTTCCTTTCTTATTAACAACATCCTGGCTGTCCTAAGCAGACAGAGGCTGCTCAAACCCACCACGTCCTGGCACAGCCTTCCAGGGAAACATACAGTCTAGCCTAGACCTAAGGGCAGAAGACTAGCCATGACAGCTCTGTCAGCTCTCATGTTAGTTACCACTTAAGGGTTCTGTTATGAGCAGACTGTTTCATAGTTTCTGGAAAGGTGGTGGGGAAAATGCATACATGTTGTACCTAGCATTTTAAAGTGACTTCAAAATGTCTAGTTATCAGTATGTTTTTATCATTACACCATTATGAACATAAAGCCACCAAGAGCCATTTGGAAGAAAAGGTTTCTTTCATTTCTGAATAGCAGGGCCAAGCCTAAACTGTTCTACTGCCATGTAGATATAATGCCTGCTGTCTGAAAACCATACTACTAGTGGCTTCCACTGTTGCCCACAAATGTCTTTGGCTGCCTTTTTAAAAAGATATTCATTTCATGTATATAGGTACTTTGCCTGTAGCGTGTGTATGCCCATGCCTGCATGTCCCCTGGAACTGGATTAGCAATAGGGGTGAGCCATCCTGAGAATCAAACCCAGATCCTCTCTGAAAGAGCAGCCAGTGCTCTTAACCACCAAGCCATTTCTCTACCTCACTCTGACTTTTTTTAACAGTCATGTTTTTCTCTAATGCCAAATTTAAGATTATCCAAGCCTTCAGCTCTCAAATCGCACGTTGTTGTTGTTTAACAAGCTGGACAAAAAAGAACAAACCCAAACACAATACAGCTGTTCAGAGAAAAGAGAACCACCTTAATAAGAATCGTTTAATAGTTTGTAATCCAAATTTATCTGGCAACATTTTGTCCAAGCTCTTGACAAGAACATCTTATCAGGATCCAAAAATATCCTAAGGATGTTGGAACAGGTCAGAATTGAATTCTCAACACTCAGGTCTTTGAATTAAGCAATGTTCCTCAACATGAGGTCCAGGAATGGCCTGTCTGTCACCCACATGTTTCTGACATGCACGTTCAAGGCTACCATTTCAAATGCCAAATCGAAATTCCTCAGGAAGGAAACTGCAATTTTTAATAAAGTTCTCCAAAAAGTTCCAACACACATTAAAATGCTAAAGCAAAGAAATATCTACTCAACCTAAGGAAGAAAAATACAGGCAAACAAGTAATTACATGCAAGATGCTACCCACAGTTTCAAGGGCTTCCCAGACAGGAAATCCCCCCATTAACTTACTGAAGTCCACCAGTCTAAGCACTTCCCAAATTCAATCTGCCACATCCTACCTTTTCTGTTACATCAAGTCCGTACTGTTTAAATTTTTTTAATAAACTCATTTTCCTTACATGTATTATGAAAACAAATTTCACATTTAATAGATGTGAAACTGGATTTGATCCTTAGTTTGTCTCCTAAATAAATGCTGTAATTATCAATACAAAATACTATCACCACACCACCCATATCAGAGTACTCCCCTCTTAAGGACTGGGTGCGTCATTAATATATCTGGAACCAGGGCACTTATGGCATAGGATGGAGGGGTGGCTATTCTGAAGAACTCCAGAAGAGTTGTCCTAAAGCCTCTGTCTACACACACCTGACAGAGCAGGCTATGGAAAAGACAAGAACTGTGCCACTGGTAGAGATGGCAGCCTGTCCAGATACCTGGATCTGTCTGTTCGTTCGCCCTCCGCCCAAGCTTCTTGCTATATGGACCAGAGTAGACAGTCGACCTAGCCTAGGCAGTCTGCTTCTCTTCAAATAATTTGTCATTAGGGCCCACAAGAGCTTGCTGATTGACACGACCACACAAACTGAGCGCTTTCTGGGTCTCTTTCTGCCATATGCATAGACTGAAGCATAGAGAGAATTGAGCTTTAACAGAGCAGGGAAAGGGGATTCTAATGAGAGTTCCTCCACACTACTCCAAGTGAGAGGTACCAGAAAGATGAGCTGACTCAAGGCTACCCGAAGTTCCTCCCTCCTGCGGATGAGCAGAAAGAGTCAGAATGGTGGCAAATACAGCTAACAGATACCTTGTCAATAAATGATTGCATTTCATATTCCAAGAAGCTCAAATGTGGTTACCTTATTTACACATGAAGAGACTAAGACTCAAAAATTTTAAGTGACTGCCATGGTGGATGGTGGCATAGCTAAGAAACAGATGATACAAACCCTGGAGTTTAAGCTCTCAGGCATCATGAGACCTTGCCTTACTAGTAAAGACAATTTAAAAAAAAAAAGGAAGAAAGAACCTCTGGGAAACCTAGTGTCTGTGTGACAGTATAAGGTGTAGCCACTGAGCCCAGCATTATCATTCTCATCTTCAATCCTAACACTCAAGAGGCTGCGACAGGTGAATCATGCCAGATTGAAGGTCAACCTGTACCACATAATTCCAGACCAGTGCAGACTACACACTGAAGCCCCATTTCCAAACAAATAAGCATAAGTAAGTGCAGTCACCAAAAGAGTATCTGTTCAACAGCAAGGAGCCACCTGCCTCCTGGACAAGTTCACGACTCCAGCCAGCAGCACCACACCCATGGGCACAGTACCAAGAAGAAAGGTGTGCAGGGCTGAGACACTGTGCCACCCTGACAAGACGTGCTGTGGCTGCCTAGAACAAGGGTTTGTGGAGTTGGCGTGAGCCCAGATCATAGACAAGAGACTAAATTAGAGGGTCTGAATTTTAAGCAGTACTTGGTATATGGCCCCACATCTGTGGTCCCACATCAGGTAGAAGAGAAGGCTCCCTCCTAGGCCAGACAGAACTAACTGAGTCTGCCAAGAGCCAAGCTGTCAGAAGTCCTAACAAATGCTGGAAAAGAGAAACCACTTTGGGGGATTGGGACTATAAGAAGATGTGCTAAGAAAGAGAAAGCAAACCTTAACCACAGACTCAGAACCTGTTTTGATATCCCTGGGATCCCTCTGCTAAATCCGGAAGCCTAGAGCAAACAATTAACCTGTCAAAGTTCACAGGAAACTTTTAACTGCTGGCCCCTGAGTTCAAACAGATCCCTAGCCTTGTCAGGAAGTGTTACACATGGCACCTGAGCCTTTCAGTATCGGTTCAGCTAGCTGACTGTGACAGAATAATGCTCACCCATCTAGCTGTCACTATCTCCGCCATGGTGGTGAACAGTGACAGGCATAAATGAAATTGAAATCTTGGTCAGTGCTGAGGCAAGCACTCATGTTGGGTTCCTCTGCCCACACCACCTCTTGAGAGGCAGCGTTAGCTGGAGCTACCTGGAGCTGAGGAAGCAGTCAGGGTCAGGAAACAGGAGTAACAAAGATGCCAGGATGACATGGCAGTCCAAGATCCATGCCCATCCAGGGGCACATTCAAGAACCAAGGCTCTCATAGCACTATCCTCTCAGTGGCCCCCAACCCTGTACTGCCCACTTCACTTGGCTCCCTTCTCCATTATTTTATCTCAAAGGAAGACATCCTCCCACCACCACCCACCTTGTTCTTCCCACTCTCAGTCCCAGGTTCCAACAATGGCTCTAGGAAAGTGGCATTTACTCCTTTTCCCTTGGCAACTCCTATTCTTCCAGCCGCCTGCTGAGCAACAGCACCCGAATGCTGTGCAGCAGGCACCTCCATCCCAATGCCTCCCCGCCCACCTGAACTCCTTATTTCTGGCACAGAGAAGAGAACTGACGTCCAGTGAACTTCCTGTAATTGCCAAGCACCATGCTGGGCCCTTTCCTGTTCTTGAGTGCCAGAGATGCAAAATACCACCATCCTCTTTGACTCCTTCCAAGTTCCATCAGTGTTTTCTCCTCTCTGACTATACAGCCTCTCCTAGGATCCCACTGAAGCCCTCTTCTTCCCATACTGCCTGGTCTGTCTTCATGCATCATCCTCTGGAATGCAAGGCAGTTTTCCATCATTGAGCTGCTCAAGACAAACCTATGCCCCCTGTTCCTACAAGGTTCCTGACCCAAGTACCCTGTCTGACACTGGAGAGCTGCCACCACCTGGCTCTGACGTACATCCTAACTTCCTACCCACCACTTCCCTGCATGCCTCCTGGGCCCTAGCCAAATCACATGATTCCCTTTTCCCTGGCAGCTTGCTGAACTTTCCAAGACCTTGTTCACATAGTTTCTTCTAATCTGCATGCCTTTTCCTCCCATGTCTTCAAAGCTCACACACACACACACACTCCGGTGTCCCAGGAGATACAGAGAAAGCATTGTCTACAAGATGCCTATGCTTCTCCCACAGTAGAGAATGACTCTATGTGCATGCAAGCTTCAGCTTCATTCATTTACTACTCTTAAGATACTATTTTAACTGTGTTCTATTAGAGAGTAACAGATCCCTAGTGGTGCAGACTGGGATTTACCTCTCCACTCTCCACTGTACCTGATACACCATTTACCTAAACAATATCCATATACTCAGCACACATACATACCCAGCATCTGCTGTGCACCATGGTGCTGCTATAATGTGCTCAGCAATATGATGGGGAACCACCAAAAAAGCATATTTCCATCTTCCTGGGCATGGTGATTAGTTTTAATTATCAGCTTGAAATAATCTAAACTCAACTGGGAAAAAAGTCTCAGTAAGGGATTCTTTACATCAGGTTGACCTATGAGCATATCTGTAGGGAATTGCCTTAAATTAATTGATGTGGAGAGAGCAAGCCTACTGTGGGTGGTGCTATTCCCTAGGCAGGGGATCCTGAACTGTATGAATAATCAAGCTGAGCACAAACAAGCATACAAGTGAATATACTTATTCAATTCTCTTCTCAGGACACTGGATGTGACTGGCTATGTAAAGTTCCTGCCATAATTTCTCCACAGTGAAGAACTGTAATCTGGAATTGTAAACTGAAATAGACCCCTTTATTCTCTAAATTGCTTTTTGTCAGGATATTTCATCATAGCAATAGAAATGAAACTAAAACACTGGGCTTCTCATCTACAGCCAGATAAATGTCAACTAACCTTTACCCACGAAAGTGTACACCTGATAACACCCAGTTCCGTGCTATAACAGAAAAGAACCAGGGTCGTAAGAAAACCGGGACCAGATGATCAGGAACACTAGCTTGAGGAAGATGCCCCCTGAAAGGCCAGGGGTGAAAAGAACTGACAAAAGCATCCCAAGTCCTGTGCAAAGACACTGAGGACAAGAGCAGAGGGCTGGCATGGCTGAAGACTGTAAAGGAAGCTAGGGAATGATGCAAGAGAGCGAAAAGGACATCTCAAGACAAGGAAGGAGTATGAGCACATATGACCCTTACCAACTAGGATGCTTTACCACCAAACTAACCAACCTTCCATCTAGAACAAAACACCAACGAGAACTCAAAATATATTCCTTTCTTATTTGGAAAACTTTCTCTTTAACTGTAGGAAATGTTCTTCTCTTTAAAAAAAGATTAAAGTACATTCTCCTAGATAACATTAGAAAAAGCAAATGAGGTTGGAACCTGGAAAAAAACAAAAACATGTGATTCGATAAACTATACCAGGGAAATGGCTTGTCAATTGTCTTACCCTGGTAACAAGGGCAGAGCTACCAGCTGCTGAGCATTGATAAAGGGTGTGACAATTACTACCTCACTGGATTTCCACAGCATCCCAATATGATTTTCATTCAAATTTAAAAAAAAGAAAGATGATGAAGATGACGGTTCAGTAAGGAAGGTTGCTTGCCACCAAACCTGGCAACCTGAGTTCAATCCCCAGGAACCACATGGTAGGAGGAGAAAATTGGCTTCTGTGAGTTGTGCTCTGGCTTCTGTTTGCTTGGTGTATACACACATGTGCACTCACTCACATGAATGCACATACATGCACACACACGCACACACTAAATAAACACATTGCTTTGGAGGAAAGGTCTCACTATGCATCCCTGGTTGACCTGGAACTCACTATGCAGACCAAACTGGTCTTAAACTCACAGAGATTCATCTGTTCTGCCGTGGAGTGCTTGGATTAAAAGAATTCAGCACCATGCCTGGTAACAAAATGCAATTTTTAAAAATAAAAAATAAACCTGAATTCAATTAGAATAATTTCACCCAAGTGAGAAGCAAAGCCAGGTGTTAGCCAAGTCACTGGGACACGGCAATCTGCAACCTTGGCCATCACCCTCCAGTGCATCATGAAGAGCTTCCCAATCAATAATGGGAAGTCCTGCCCACTTACTTACCGAGCCCTGCTGTACCCAGGCTCTAGGCAACTACGTACCTGCCATGCAAGTCAGAGATCACATCGGGAGGAATGCTGCTGTCTGCTCCCTTCCTGTGCCAAGTCTCCCTCAAAACAGTCCAACTCTTCCTCCAATTTGAATAAAGATCAGTCTTCCAGGTCATCGCAATACTCAGTGTCCTGAGAGAACAGGAACTGGAAACCAATGAATCTCCTTAAACTACAGCACGGCCAAAGTCAACAGACTCCAAGCCCCTCTTGCAGTACACTGAACCGGAAGAGGGTGACACAGGTTGCCAGGAAGCTTTAGCTGTGGCTTCTCCAGCTCCTGACACATTTCTACATCTTGTCTGGAGGACAGTGTCACACTTTCACCCCAGGACGTGCGGGCAAATGAAACTTACAGGCTAGTTGTGAATAAAACTGCCAGCCTACCTCCAGTCTAGCCCACCCTCCAGAAGATCAGTCAACTGCCTTGAATCACCAGCAAGATTTCATTGAGCTCTGTGCCCACACCCGAGTGCAAAGCCAGCCAACTCCTCCCTTCTGTTCTCGAGGATTGGTTGGAGCAACTCGCGGTCCTGGGGTAAAGTCGGAGGTTCACAGCCGCATTCTTGAGACACACTGCTATAGACTCAATTGTATCACGCAAAATTCATACATACGTCCTAATTCCTAGGACCTCACAGTATAACAGTATCTGAAAACAGAGCTTTTAAGGAAGTAATAAAGACAAACTGCACTCATGTATGTAGACCTTACTCTAATATGACCAGTCACTTCATAAAGAAATTAAGACAGGACTATGCACAAAAGAAAGATGATGTAAAGCCTCTGGGAGAAGAGGACCACCTACAAGGCAAAGAAAAATACCCGCAAGTAAATGCCTCTGCCAACAATAGATGTGTGTGTATGTGTGAGCGTATGAGTATGTATGTGTGTGTGCACACATGTGTGCATGTATCCTTAGACCGCACACAGCTGGAGTTACAGGCAGTTGTGATAAATAGAACATTTTTCTTTTTTAATTTTTTATTATTTATTTTATTTCATGTGCATATGTGTTTTGCCATGGGTGTCAGGTCCCCTGGAACTGGAGTTATAGACAGTTGTGAGCTGCCATGTGGGTGCTGGGAATTGAAACCGGGTCCTTGGAAGAGCAGTCAGTGCTCTTAACCAGTGAGCCATCCATCCAGCCCCCTAGAACATTTCTTTTAAAAAGTAAATGGAGTTAAAGCACAGTTAAACTTCTCCATAAACAAGGACTCAAACTTTTACTTGAAAACCTATTTTAGACCACAGTTGCGGTAGGCTTTTCCTGTAAAGAACTGTGTTAAACAAATGCTTGCCGCAACTGTCATGTCAGGATGTGTGCCCAAACAACCCTCACACCAAGGGAAGGAAGAAGGAAACACTGCCAGGTGGAGGCAGCAGACAAGGGACCCTACCACAAAAGATTCTTTCCAAGAAACGTCATTCAGAGATGACATCGTCAACTGAACTGGACAACTGAGTGATGAGAACTAACTCGTATCTCCTCAGTGGTGACTAGGAGTTTTGAGAATTCCGTGATGAGGTGAGGAGGCTGCAAGCCATGAGCCATTCCTAGAGACTGGGAGAAACACGGAGAGGAGGCTTCAGCTGGTTCCTTCTTGAGCTAAAGAGGGAGTGCAATGCTCAGACTGACTTGCAATCTTGGAGCAATGTTAGACACACAGGTGTCATAAGTAAACATCCAGCAGTAAGTAAGCAGCGGCTGTGAGTCAGGCACTGTGCTAACAAGGTTCGTGTGCACCAGCTCATTTGCACCTCACAGAAACCACAAGTGATATGTCAGCTCCTCCTTCTTCCATTTAAGTGAAGCGTTCCATAGAAATTCTGCTTACACATGATATATTCCAGTCTCCTACTTTCTATTTTCCTCACTAGACTATCTCTAGAGCCTTTTATGCAGTGACTGACTCACGAACATACAACACTTGTTAGATAAATGAAAAGAGAGGTACCTTTCCTAAAAGAAACAGGCCCGGGGCTGAAGTCTAGGTAGTTGATCTCCATAACCCATCCTCTTGGTTTTTGCTTTCTACCCCACAGAGTGACGCTTGCCAGAAATGGGAGCAAAATCACCCGCTTTGGAGAGACTTCTATCCACAACACACTGAACAGTGATCTCTGCACACTCAATGGTGATCTTCTGCCCTGCACTGATTCAGGGGCCGGTGCTTGTAGAGAACACAGAAGAGTCAGCCCAGACAAGTGCAGAGCATAGTGCAGTCAAGGAGACTCCTTTCCCTGCCTGGCCACACCCCATGAAGCATCTCACAGACCAGCCTGAGATACAGTCACTAATTCACCTTATTAATGGGAAGAGAGAGGGACAAAGGGCTAGAAGGGGCACATATAATCTCACGACCCTCCTGCATGCAATCTGTTGAATCAAGATGCTGTAGTCTGCAACTCAGCTTCTCCCCAGCATAGCACCTATATGGCTTGGTGGTGTCTGGAGTCACCAGAAGTGACACACAGACAATGGAGTTTGCATAATAAATTTTTACTTAACTTTCTGTTGGGGAAAATCAGACTAGCTCTTTAGGAAACCAAGAATATCCTTTGAAAAAAGATCAAAGACTCCCAACTGAAAAAAATATTAGATAAACAATAGAATAGGTGCTCCATCCATGTGGCAGAAAGTGATGGAAGCGATTAAGGCTGGGAAATTCTAGTTTCCTGGAACATTCTCAGTTTATGGATCAAATGTCTCCATCCTTGCAGCTCACAAATCTGCCCAGGTGTCACAGTTCAAAAGGAAGTGAGTTTCCAAACACTGCATTTTCTAAATTTCCCACCAAAATTCCTTAATAAATGACTAGACACCAGAGGGAGAGACAAAGAGGAGGAGGAAGGGCAGACACACAAACACAAAAGGCATGTTCACAAAAATGCTGTGTTGTTGACACCAGGGCTTGGCCTGAAGCTGAAGCCCTGCCCTCTGCCTGGGGAGGCCTGGGACACAGAGCTCCCTTTGACACCACCCTAAGTCCCACTCCATTCTTCTGAGAGGGCAGCTCAACTCAGCCCTGTCTAAAGAACGGCACTGAGGACTCTGGAACTTGATCCAACAATAACACACAATGAGGCCTTCTCTCTCTGATAACGCAGGAACCTCTCCCAGACAAAAGTCAAAGCTCATTCTGAGAATTCCCTCAGCCGCAAGAGGCCTCCTCCTCGACTTCCGTGTTTGAAATTATTGAGTCGCAGGTAGCTGTAGATGGGAGGGGTTCGAAAACAGGACAAAGTGGGAGAGAGGAACACTTGCACTCTCCAGTTCAGGGTGTCTTATACACGGGAGCAAGGGGAGGTAAGCCTGAAAGCACAGCTTTTGAGCTGGGATCCATCCACTGATGCATTCAAGAAGCCATGGGTCAGACCCCCAGTGCTACACAGAGGCAGTGTGGTGGTACACGCCTGTAATCCTAGCACTTGGGAGGTGAAGGCAGGAATCACAAGTTCAAGTTTATTCTCAGCTTTCCAGTGAAAGGCAGTCTGGGATACCTGATCCCCAACTTAAGCGGGGAGACTCCAACCTTCTCATTAGTCTCATATTTTGTACACTGGTTTAAAATGAATGAATGATATTCTAACACTCACAACCAAAGAAAGAGGAAAGGGAAGGGAGGAAAGCACAGCCGGCACTGGCCTAGGGCAAGCTCTGTGAGGGCAGAGCTTGTCTTTCACATACTGCATTCCCAGAGCCAAATACAATCTGGTACTCAGCAGAGACACAACAAACTAGAACTGAATGAATAACATGAATGAGAGGACGAGAATGGATGGGGGATAGACGGGGATGGCTGGCTGGCTGGCTGGCTGGTTTAGGCAGAGCTGGGGGAGAGCGAATGACAGAGAGACAGGAAAGAGACCTCATCCTAGGGTTTACTCCTCCCTCCTCAGATCTGCCCTTTACAGGTGGGAGATTGACTGGAGGACTTTTGACCGCCATCGGAGCTTACAGGTCAGCACAGTGAATGCCTCCTGGCTGTACTCCAGAACTTGCTCTTACACACCAACTTCTAGATCTGAAACAGAGGAGCAGAGCAAGGCTGGCAATGCTGGCTCGCATCCACCCATTGAAGGGAAGTCTCCAGCTAAGTTCAAAGTCCTTCACATCTTGGCTTCTCTCTCAAGGGACTTTTATTTGGAGCTTTTTTTTCCTTCTTTTCCTTTTTCTTTTTTTTCTTCTTTTCTTATCTGCATTTTCTAATCATTCTATAATGAAGATAGATTACTGGAATAATAAAAATGCCTAACAGACTGATGAAATACACAAATAAGATCATTCAAAAAAGACACCGGAAAGGCATACTTTATAGTTACATTTTAACATTTGTACATTACAAAACTTAACAATGTCACTTCACGCAATTGCAGTCAACCGTGTCCTTTGAAATGCAAACAGTTAATCTATGATAGAAGTCAACCCTCTGGAGTTAAAATCAAAACACTGGCCACCAGGCACTTATCTCATAAAAGGGGACAGCTATCTGATGGGTGGGGTGCCAGTACCAGGAAAGCACAAGGGCCATGAGCTAATAAGTCAGGGGCCATATATTGACAGTGCATTTGCTCTAGCTCATCCAAGCAGAGAAGCTGGTCTGCAAGCCAGGGGCCATATATTGACAGTGCATTTGCTCTAGCTCATCCAAGCAGGGAAGCTGGTCTGCATCTCCCCGCGTTCAGCCTGATGGTCTCCTAAAACAGTGCGAAACTTAAAAGGAGAAATAGAGGAAGCCTCCCAGTTCTTCCTTTTCTACTCATCATAATCACTAGGATATGACACGGCATTTCAAACAGCCTGTGCGAACCTGTTTCTTCCCAAGGGCAGGCCAGGAGGAAGCCACAGCAGGTGAACCACACAATCCTCTGTCTTCTGTCCCTTTAACAAGCATAAGCACCAAGGCAGGGGACTCGCTCGCATCAGGCTCAAGAGCCAAGGTTGTAAAGTGGTATAAACCCGAACATTCCCGGGATGTATCAACAGAAGGGGTATGGAGGGTAGCCAAGGCAAAGACTTCCCAAAGATAAATCAATAGAGCCAGCTGTGGACAGAGGGCAGCAAATAAAGTGTGTAAGACACAGCCAGTTCAGCCTTGCCAGCTGCCCTGGGGACATTATTCAATAAGGCCTGAGAAATCTGTTTCCAGCTCCCTTCTCATACCATACACCAAGCCTCCACTGCCCTTCTGAAAGAAAGTACTAGGTCTCGATTATAAGATCTGGGGTAGAAGCTGCTGATGGGACACGCCCACTCTGGTTTACACAACACACTGAGTTTGGCCCTTCACTGACAGTGGGCTCTGCTCCTCTCATCTGATGACAAGTTCAGTAAACAAGTGGTCACACACTCCTGACCCTCACAAAAGCTGCCTAACACAAAAAATGGAGCAAACATACCTACCTAACACAGCTGCTTCTAGAGTCAAATGGCACCAGCCTGCCCTGTGTGAGCTTAGGGAATCTCAAGCTAGTTAAGACACTACCTGGAGAAAACTGCTCAGCCTACTTCAGGATCATGTTAGAGAAAAATCCCACCTGCTTGCCCCAACGTAAAGAATGTGCAAATTTATGGAAAGACTTCCCACCTAGGATCCCAAAACTCTCCCCTCATCGCCGCTGTTCCCCATTGCTGTCATTTCCCCAGTGCCTCCAGGCTCAGCCAATAGCCATTCAAAGAAAACAACCACTTACTCTGAGCAGAGTCAATTGCTGGTGCTTACTCTGAGCAGAGTCAATTGCTGGTTAGTCCAAAACATGCACAAGAAACCCAGTCTTTGCCTGCTTCTGGTTTCCTGGGTTTCCCAAAGGGACTAAAGATGACACATGCGCCCATAAAATGCATGTGTTTACGCAGGGTCAGCTGTCCAGGAAATGGAGCTGGAACAATATGCTTGGGAGTGTGCTTTCTTAATTCCATTACCTTGTACTTACTCCACCCATACATCTCCCTAGTGTCCACACTCACAATAATATATAAACATGAATAGAGACAAAGTCCACAGATCCGACCAAGCCCCTTCCTCAGCCTCTGGGGCAGGGCTCCTTGATTAGGGACCTTCAATAACCCTTTAACACGCCCTCACACACATGCACATACCTGCACACACATGTAATGCATAAAATTTTGATACCAATAATTTATTATGCAATGTACAACCATAAAATGTATATCGTCACTTAATTTTTGTTTGTTATCAAAGTTATTTATTTGTATGTGTCTGTGTGTGTGTGTGCATGCATACCATGGTGTACATGTGAAAGTCAGAAGACAACCCAAAAAGGTCAGTTCTCTTCTCTCCTACCACATCATTCCTGGGGATCAAAATCAGGTCATCAGGCCTAGCAGCAAGAGCCCTTCCCTGCTAAGCCATCTCACTGGCCCAATCACTTAATTTCTTTGCAGGAAATGGTAAAACAAGGATCTGAGTTCAGACCTTAGAATCCATCTAAAAAACAGGACATGGTGCCACGTACCTGTGAAATCAGCTTTACAGGTGCAAAGATAGGTGGATCTCTGAAGCTAACTGGCCAGCCAACCCAGGCATATCAATGAACCTCGGGTTCAGTGAGAGGAGAGACCCTGTCTCAAAATTTAAAGGCTCAGTCCCACTTCTGAATGTTCACTCTCTTGCCTACAAAATCTGATGATTAAACATGCCACATGTGACAGTTTGAACCTGAAATGCTCTCCACCTTGTACCTCCACATGCGCGCATGTGTATGTGTACACAACATATCCTCCACACACACTCTCTCTCACTCACACACACCCACACACACACACACTAAAAGAACTTTTAAAAAGCAGTCATGCGGTCTTCCCACTTCAAAATAAAAAACATGCATTATCAGAATAAGACGTAGATTTCAGCGCCTACAAATAAACTTTAGCTTTATTAAAAGCTCATTCATCATACACCAGTCTAACTGGTGTAGTCTAACTAGACTATCATCATGGGATAGTTCTAAAATGACATTTTAATTCTTGTGTCCAGAGATAGCCATAGAAAGAGAAGCCTTCTACTCCACCTGCTGAATATGCAGCAGAAACAGTCTTCTAGAAAAGGCTAGCCCAACAAGAGACCACTTCCTAACTATAACACCAGCAGCACAGACACTGAGAGCAACAATAAATAAATGGGACCTTTCTGAAATTGAGAAGCTTCTGTAAAGCAAAGGACACAGTCAATAAGACAAAAGGACAGCCTATTGAATGGGAAAAGATATTCATCAACCCCACATCAGAAAGAGGACTGAACTCCAAAATATATAAGGAACTCAAGACCCTAGACATCAAAATACCAAATAATCAGCTGCTTAAAACACAATGACATCTTGAAATTTGCATGCAAATGAATGGGACTAGAAAAAAACATCCTGAGTGAGGTAACCCAGACCCAGAAACATGAATATGGTATGTACTCACTCATGAGTGGATATCAGATTAGACGTAAAGCAGAAGATAAGAAGCCTATAGTTCACGACTCCAGAGAAGCTAGGTAACAGGGAGAACCCTAAGAGAAGCATACATGGATCCTCCTGGGAAGGGAAAATAGATAAGAACTCCTGAGAAAACTGGAAGCATGGTGGGGTGGGGAAGGGAGGGACATAGGGGAGAGGGGAGGGGAAGAGAACTTGAGGGACCAGGAATGGCCGAGATGATGGAAGGACAGAGATGGAGAGCAAGGAAAGAGATATCTTAATTAAGAGAACTATTATAGGGCTAACAAGAAACCTGGCACTAGGGAAATCCCCAGGAATCCACAAGGATGACCCCAGCTAAGACCCTAAGCAGTTGTGGAGAGGGTTCCTGAACTGGCCTTCCCCTGTAATCATATTGATGACTACCTTAATTGTCATCATAGAACCTTCATCCAGCAATTAATGGAAACAGATGCAGAGATCCACAGCAAAGCACTGGGCTGAGCTCCCAAAGTCCAATTGAAGAGAGGGGGGAGCAATACCATGAGCAAAGGAATCAAGACCCACTGAAACAGCCAACAGCTGACTTGAGCTAATGGGAGCTCACCAACTCCGGCCTGACAGAGGGTGGGGCGGGGGAGGGGGTGACACACAACACCAGCATAGGACCAAACTAGGCCCTCTGAATGTGGGTGACAGTTGTATGGCTG
>LOJH01009501.1:338-21245 GCA_001685095.1 Ellobius talpinus
GTTATAAACTGATTGGCCCGTTAGCTCAGGCTTCTTATTAACTCTTATAACTTACATTAGCCCATTGTTCTAGTATATGTTAGCCACATCGCTCGGTACTTTTTTCAGTGAGGTAGGTCACATCCTGCTTCTTCTGTGGCTGGATCACAACTGCAGAGGAATGGGCTTCCTCCTTCCCAGAATTCTCCTGTTCTCATTGACCCACCTCTATTTCCTGTCTGGTTGTCCCACCTATACTTCCTGCCTGGCTACTGGCCAATCAGCATTTATTTAAAATATAATTGACAGAATACAGACCATTCTCTCACACCAGGGATCAAGTATGCAAGCATGTGAGCCTGTGGGGGCATTCACATTTAAACCACCACACAGTATATACTGCAGAGATAGGTATAGAGTAGGCAGAACCATCTAGATTTGTGTAAGTACACCTTGTGATGTCACAGTGACAAAATTGCCCAACAACATATTCCTCAGATCCATCCCCTGATTTGATTTTTCTGTATTTTCAGGCCGGAAAGAAAACACATGTATATAGGAGCACTGCAAAAAGAGCATTAGGCATGGCAGTAATAGAACTTGTCAGTTCCCTTTAACAGGGCTTTTGCATTTGAATTTATTTATTTGTGTGTGTGCACGCATGTACATGTATGCCACAACACGTGTGGAAGTCAGAGGAGTACTTTCAGGAACTGGCTCTCTCCTTCCATCCTGTGGAACCCAGGGTTTGAACTCATGCTGTAAGGCCTTTACCAACTGAGCCACCTAACCAGGCCAATTAATGCTGGTTTTAGTTTCAGGTGATGTGGGATTTCCTTCTTATGCTGTGATTACCATTAATGAATAAAGAACGGCTTTGGGCCTATAGCACAGGTATAGGGGAATAGAGATAGGTGGGGAAAACTAAACAGAATGCCAGAGATGGACACCAGAATTTTAGCTGGTAAGCCACAGCCACGTGGCAATACACAGATTAATGGAGATGGGTTAGTTTTGGATATGAGTTAGCCAGAAATACGCTTAGGCTATTGGCCAAACAGTAGTGCAAATAATATGGTTTCTGTGTGATTATTTTGGGGCTTAGCAGCTGGGAACAACCAAGCAGCCCTCCTTCTATATTCAGGCATTTATTTTTGATCAGTTTGTGTGTGTGTGTGCATGCGTGTGTGCACGTGCGCGTGCATGTGTGCGTGTGGCATGCGTGTGTGTGATATGTACCATGGCACATGTATGGAAGTTGGAGGAAAACTATGGAGTTGGTTATCTCTTCTACCTTTATGTGTATTCCAGGGATCAAACTCATATTGTTAGGCTTTCACAGCCTCTGCTTTACCCATTGAGCCATGTCTCCAGCTATTCCTGCTTTATTAAGCAGGGGATACTGGTGTCACAAACCGGACAACTTAAATTTGAAAGGAAACAATTTTTGCACAAATTTGGAAAGTAGAATTCTCCAGAGCTCAAGACATCATCAGAGCCACGCTCCCTTGCTCTCTTGGCTTCTAGATGGAACCCTTCCCTGCCTCTTTCTAGTTTTAGTAGTGAGTGATTATTAGTCATTGACCACACCTTAGTGTGCAGCCATATCTTCACGTGGAGTCCTCCTCTGAATCTGTCCAAATTTCTCTCTTTGTGTAAGAACACATTAGATTAGGACACACATTTTTTAAGACAAGATCTTGTATAGCCCAGGCTGGCCTTGAACCCCTGATCAGCATGTCTTAGTGTACTGAATGCTAGGTTTTGTATGTATGTATCACAGTAATCCAGAGTGATTGCATCTTAACTTGAGCTTAATCCCCAAGGACTCTTTTTCCAAATATGGTCACCTCCTTAGGTTCTGATTGCACATGGGTTTTGGGGGTGCAAATTTCACTCTGATAAATAGAAGCATATAAAACTGTCCTGAATCCCCCAGCAACCCACCAAAGAACACAGCTGCCTAATTGTGACTCAGTGCTGCGAGATCCACATGGAAAAGCAGGCCAGGAGCCCATTGTGGTCTCCTTCCTTGACTTGCTGCTCTCCATAACTCAATCATCTAACTAGTTCCTTGTGAATAGATGTGAGCTCTTGGAAGTTCCTGCTCTGGCTTTTAGGTTAGTATGACCAAAATATGTTTCCCTCGGGTGGGTGGAATGTCATCATTTGTCACCTTACCTTTCACAAGTCCTCTGCAAGCACAATAATTGGAAGAAGCTGTGCAAATGACAGGGGCATGGTACAATGTTCACAAATGCCAATGTGTAGCAAAGGCCTAATAATACACTAGGTGTGAATTATGGACCATAATTAAGGCCTTTGCCAGTCATATTGTCCAATTAGAATATACATAATTCTAAGTAGGACTCCATTTTTAAAAAAATGAATAATTGCTTGTTGAAAGTGTGACATTAAAGAGTTAGCAGAATAGGATCTGGAAAGATTTCTAAATGAACAAAGGTGGGCCCTTGGCTTATTTCAAACAGATGTCACCTGCTTTGGAAACTTCCCTGGGGCAAAGAATGCAATGTTCTTACTATACTCAGGGCCTGGGATGGTGTCTGGATTGTTACATACATAGGAGAAAGGGTAAAATCGTCTCATATTTCTGCTATAAGTGATTACCATGAATTCTTGATGCCTAAATCAACACAAATCCACCCTTTACATCTGGGGTATTGGATAGCTGAAAGCCTCACTAGACTGAAGTTCAGGTTAAGCAAGGTTGTGGTCTTTTGAAGGCTCTAGTGATGTGTCAGTTTCTTTGCATTTTCCAGTTTTTTGAAATATGTCTTCATGGCATGGCTCCTGGTCCCTTCCACTGAGCCACTGATCACATGCAGTTTGGCCATCACTCTTCTTTCCTTATAGTGACCCTTGCCTTTGTTTTGAGCCCACCCAGGTAATGTAGGATAATAACTCTAGCTCCAAGATCCTGACCTTAGCTTGATTACATTTTATAGTGATTTCTAATGCATAAAGTAACACTAGAAATGATTCCACCCACCACAGGGGCATTGGGTATTGTGTCATTACTGTTGTATCATGATGTCACAGTGCTTTTAAAACATAGCTTTTATTTTACATATAAGCATAATTGTTGATGGGGTTTCTGTCCTGCCTGGTTTCTGTCCTCCCACCAGGGTCCACAGCCGTTTAGCCCCAAAGAAATCACACAGAGACCTATATTAATGGTAAACTGATTGGCTCATTAACTCAGGATTCTTATTAACTCTAATAACTTATATTAACCCATTATTCTTATCTATGTTAGCCACATGGCTCGGTACCTTTTTTAGCGCGACAATCACATCTTCCTTCTTCTGTGGTTGGGACAGGACTGGGGAGGAATGGGCTTCCTCCTTCCCAGAACTCTCCTGTTTTCATTGATCCACCTCTACTTCCTCTCTGGTTGTCCTGGCTATACTTCCTGCCTGGCTACTGGCCAATCAGCATTTATTTAAAACATAATTGGCAGAATATAGACAATTGTCCCACACCACATAATAGTTCCCTAGAAAAAGATATCCTATCTAGACAACTATCACATCTGTTTTGATAAATATTAGTTAAGATTTTATGAAAAACAGAAATGAAAATCCTAAAATGTAGCTGGGCAGTGTGGTACACACCTTTAATCCCAGCACTTAGGAGAAAGACAGGTGGATCTCTGTGAGTTCAAGGGCATCCTGGTCTACAGAGCAAGTTCCAGGACAGCTGGTCTGTTACACAGAGAAACCTGTCTTGAGAAACCACTCCCACCTCCAACAAAAACAAAATCCTAAAATATGTGGGTAAAGTGAGGGGTCAGCTGTTGTGACACAGACTTTTGTGGAAAAGGTTTAACTTTTTTCTTCCCCTAAGTGATGGTTAATGAGTGTACAATAAACTACTTATGTTTTAAAATGGACAGCCTGGTAACCCGTGTAACTGTCACTGTGAACGTCAACCCCAAAGATTCTTCACACTTTTGTTGTCCCTTTCTCTCCTCCTCTCCCTGAGCATATAGCAACATATTTGTTTTTCTCCATTGCCTGTTTTCTGTTTTCTAGAAATGGGATTACACAGCACACTGAATGCACTTTTCTTCTATTGTCTGGTCTCTGCTCTTCTGCATAAGTCTTCTGGTATTCCATATTATGGCATGTGTCATTGATTTGTTTGCTTTCCCCCCAGATGGAAAATGGGTACTCAAAATGCTGGGCTAGGTGACTTCCTGTGACAAACATGTTGAGTGTAGGGCTTGTGTCTCAGTGGCCATACTACAGGTGTCTGACTTCAGGCCTCTTGGGTCTCCTTTGTGCAGAAAAGTTGGAACTCTTTCTCCCAGTATCCTCCATAGGGATTTGGGATGATAGCCGGAGCAAAATGGTCTTCTAGCTAGAGGTTAGGGGGCTTCCTGGGCAACATGATGCTTAAGCAAATTTCTAAAATTATTTCTTTTATTTGTGAGATTATAATATAATTACATTTCTCCCATGTCTTCACTCCAAAGCCTTCCATATAGGATGGAGGGATGGCTCAGTGGTTGGAAATATATTTTACTCTTCCAGAAGACCCGAGTTTGATTCCTAGCACCCATGTCAGATGGCCTGGAACTCTAGCTCCACAGGTGCTCCTGCCTCTGGCCTCCTCAGGCATTCTCTCACACACATACACAAGACGAAAATAAAATCAAACTTTAAAAATGCCTCCCATATACCCCTTCTCACTTTCGTTCAAATCCATAACTTCTCTTTTAATTAACTGTTGTTACATGAGTATACTCACACACACACATCTTTCCTACACACATAGATATAACCTACTCATTCTATGTAATGTTGCTTGTATGTTTATGTTTTTAGGGCTGATCATTTGATATTGAATAACCAGTTGGCATGTTCCTTTCCCAGGGAAGACTGTTTCTCCCACTCTCAGTATTCCTTAGTTGCCTGTAGTTCTTTTTGTAAGGGTGCAACCTCGTGGGTTCCCCCCACTTTGGCACGTCTATTTTTATTGTCCTCGTTCAGCTCATGTTCAGGCAGTAATTGGTGAGACATTATGGGTGTTATCTTCTGACATTCCTAAGAGACACGCCTCACAGAAAGCTCCCTGATCCTCTGGTTGGGCAATTTTTTTCTTGCCCTTGTGTTCTGTCACTGTTCCTGGGTAGTTGTGAATGAACATCTATTCACCCCAAGCTTGGGAATCAATGAATTTATTAGGGGTTAGGGACTTACAGGGACATGGGTTACTCAAAGGCAGCTGCATCACCAGAAGTCTGTCACAGGGGGCTGGGGAGATGGCTCAGTCTGTAAAGTACTTGCTGCACCAGCCCAGGCATCAGCTCAATACTGAGCACCCATGTACAAAAGCCAGCAGTAGTGGCACATTCTTGTGATCTCAGCGTTGGGGAAGGAAGACAAGCAGATCCCTGGAGCCCACCGGCAGGCTGACTTACCTTAATTGGCATGGGTATCTATGAAAGACACTGTCTCAAAGCTAAGGTGCACTGCCCTGAGGAACAACAACTCAGGGTTGACTTCTGGCCTCCAAGAATGCAGAAAGGTGCACATGCACCCGCACACACCAACATGCCCAGACGCATCTGCACATACATCTCCAAAGATTTCTTTTGAACTTCCGCCCGGCATGGGTGGTGACTCACCAAAACTATCAATAGAGCTCTCTGCATAATTTGCAGGCAGATTTATGGAAGACTGTGACCCTGCAGAGGGACCCGATGCATTTTGTTAAGTCTCATGACCTTCCTGAGTCTTGTGAGCCTCCCTTCTCAACCCAGGAAGGGGTTAGGAGTCACTAGTGTTGTAATTTAGAAAATGTGGCACATGTGTGGGAAAGATGCCACGCAGCAGAGATCAGGTGGAGGGAGTTTGTATTTGGGGAAAATCAATGGGAAAGGGGGGGAGGGGAGAGGGGAGAATGGCCTGTGGGCACAGTAGCAGAAGAGGAGGGGGGCAGATAGACAAACAGATGGAGACAGAGAAAGGGAGATGGGAGGTGGCCAGGGCCCTTTTAAAGGAGAATGTAGTGAATGTGCACAGGAGGTGCTCTCAGTGGCTACAGCTGAGGACATGGACCCCAAGGTCAGGCCAATGCACATGCCTGAATACTAACGACTAGCTTTATGCAGAGTGGTGCATTCAGCCCAAGAAGTGGAAAGAGTACAGTGTGTGGTGAAGAGCCCAGGGCAGGGTGTAGAAGTGGCAAGTTGGAGCTAGACCGGAACTAAAACCCTTGCCATTCCTTGGCTGGTGCTGCCTCACTTCAGTCCACGGCCATCTTTCCAAGTCCTCTTGCATTATGTATCTTCCTCCTGCTCTTTTGAGATAGGGTTTCAGTATGTAGCGCTGGCTGGCCTAGAACTTGACATGTCGTCCGTGCTGTCCTTGAAGTCACTGTGTATGGCAAGCCCACCTTGAACTTGTGCTGAACTCCTGCTGTCGACTCCCAGTTGCTGGTATTGCAGAGGGGTGCCACTGATCTGGCTGTCTCTCATCTTATAAGGGTGCCATGTCATTAAATTAGGAGCACACTGCTGAGCTCATTTAAACTCCATTACTCCTCCTAAAATCCTTTCTCAGGAGAGGGCTCAGTAGTAAGCACTTTTGCTCCTGCAGAAGACCTGGGTTCAGTTCCCAGCATCTACATGATGGTTCACAAACGCCTGTAACTCCAGTTCCAGGGAATCTGATGCCCTCTTCTGATCTCCAGGGGTTCCTGCATGCACATCGTGGGCAATTATACACTAATTAAATAAGTAAGTAAATAAATAAATAGAAAATATATTAAAGCTTTTTTGTCCAAATAGAGACCCATTCTGAGGGATGAGCCTGCACCATATGAACAAGAGGAGTACAGTTCATCCTATACCATAGGTATAGAGTGTTGCTCTTTGCCTTTGCTGAATAAAGGTTTCCTCTTTCAAATTAGCTGCATCCAGCTCACACACTGGGAATTCCCACTAGTAGTGCATCTTGTTATGAGTAGCAATAATTAGATAAGCCAGAATGTGACAAGGGGAGTGGAGTGATAAAACAGGCAAAGTAATTTCACATTATTTCCAGAGTGGTATCTCATGGGAAAGCTGCTTAATGGGCTGCCTGTTCTATGAGTTGGTCAGGCATTCAGGTGTGTGGCTCTTGGGCTCTACCTTGGGCTCAGGGCTAGAGAGGGAGTTGGCTACCTTCACAGAGTCCTGGTATTGTTAGTGTCGATCAAGAGGACAGAATCTCTGGCCTGAGTGGAGACTGGTTCAATCACTTTGCCTAAGGGACCACCCCTAGGAGGATTGGCTCACCTTAAACTTTACTAAAGAGATAGGCAGAATGATTGGTTTTTAAAATGAGACACTATGCTGTTCCTTCCCAGGATCCCTGACCCACAGTTCAGAAGCTATGGACCGTAGCCATGTAAAGGTCATAAGTCTGCCTGTTGTTCGGAATTACTCAGAAAAGCATAAATTTTCTTTCACTTCTTTTTATATCTTTTCTAAGTGTGCTTTCCTTACTCTTTTTTTCTAAAACCTCCACCCTCCAACCCCCACATATGTGGCTGTGTGCTGGCCATATGCCAGCTTAAAGATCATGACTTTCCCCCTTCTCCATTTTCTTCTTCTGGGGAGCTGCTAGGGTTTGTAGCTTGCCAGTCCTATGATTTTTTTCTTTTGAATGCTAATAAAATTGTCCTTCTGCTTCTACTCGAGTCTATTCTTAAAATTATTTTATAATGAATTCTTTTATTAATGCAACTAGGAACCCCAAAGGGGACCTTGATTTCCCCTGTATCACTATGGGAGGAAGACTGCTAGAATTCAGATTGCTAATTCTGAGTCCCGTCTTCAGGGGTTTGGGAGAGGTAGTACATAAGGGAACTGAAAAGGAAGTGCACCTTGCCTATTAGGCTCATGGACATTTCATGGATGTTTGCAAGTTTGGCCCTAGCAGAATTCCCAGGTTGTGGACAGGGCCCACATACTTGGTTGCTTTGGGCAGGTTGAGTATGGTACACTGAACTGTTTCAATTAAGGGGGGATGGCAGTGATGCTCGGGGGATGTATGGAAGGGTTTAGAGAGGAAACGGAGGGAAAATGTAATTATAATCTCAAATTAAAGTAATAGTCTCATTCAGGGCTTACGGTATAAATCAGTGCTAGAACAATTGTCTGACATATGAGGCCCTGGGCCCAGTGCCACATGCAGGAAAAAAAATAAAGTAAAATAAACTTGAAAATTGAAATTGAAAAATATACAACAGTAAGTAAAAGGCCTTATTGCATATTACTAAAGAAATCACGGATGAGAAGATACTTGGAGGAGGCCCCTTCCAGCTGAGTGTGCCCCCTGCAGAGCTGTGCACTGAGAATTTTCTGGCTTTAACTTCCCAAGGCCATTGCTGGTGTCAGGGACAGAGGGGAAGTGCTCAGTTGCTTTGCGGATGCACATGTTTATGTGTGTGCAGGTGCCTCTCTGTGCGTATGTCCTGCATATGTGCATGGAAGCCAGACATCAACATTGGATTCCATTCCTCAGGAGTCATCCACCATGTTTTTTTTTTCCTCCTACTGAGACCCAGGGCTCACTGATTAGGCTAGGGAACCTGCTAGTGAGCCCTGGGCATCCTTCCTGTTCTACCTTTCCAGTGCTGGAGTTGTAAGAATGTACTACCGTGAGTAGTATGAACTGGCTATCAGTTCAGGTACGTATGCTTTCCTGGTAAGTGCTATGTTGAGGAGCCATCTCCCTGGTCTTGAGGTGGTTCATTTGTTACCCAGGCTTTCTCAATGAACTCTCAATAGACTCTGGGTGACAGGCACTGTTTCATCATCCCCACATTACAGCTGAGGAAACTGAGGTGACAGGAAGTGTAGGGACAGAGACACTGCTCTAGCACAGATGGCTTGACTTGAGCAATGTGGTTGCTTTGCTGCCCCTACACCGGGTTAGACTATTCAGACGTCCTGCTAAAGAGTCCAGAGAGGTGAAATGTTTTGTTTCTCACCCCCATCCTTTAAATGTCCCTTTTACTGGACTGTGCCTGTGCACCCATCTCTCCACTTAACTGGGGGGTGGCAGATAGGTGCCTGTGAATGACAGGTCAGCAGGGCACTGTGTATCTCTGAGGACTAGCACTTGGGAAGAAGTGGCCTTGAAAGGAAGTTTCTTTGCTAGGAAACTGTGATGTGAGTGAGCAGAATTACTAAATAGATTTGGTGATGCCTTGTTTATTTTAATCTTTGTCTTAGTTACTTTTCTATGGCTGTGACAAAACATCATGACCAAGGCAACTTATAAAAGAAAGCGTTTAATTGGGGCCTTGCTTACAGTTTCCATGATCATCATGCCAAGAAGCATGGCATCAAAAAGCCAGGCATGGTACTGGAGCAGAAGCTGAGACCTTTACATTTTGATCCACAAGCAGGAGGCAGAGGCGGGGGGGAGGGAAAGTGAGTGAACTGGGAGTGGCATGGGCTTTTGAAACCTCAAAACCCTTCCCCAGTGACACTGCTCTTCCAACCAGACCCCATCTTCTAATCCTTCCCAAACCATTCCACCAAGTGCAGAGCAAGCATTCAAAAATGTGAGCCTATAAGTGCATTCTCATCCTAACTACCACACAGCTCTCTGCTTCAGTCTCTTTGAGCGCATATGTACCTTGCTTAGATGACTTAGAGGCCTTGTTCTCCTGGTGTCCCCCATCTCCTCATGGCGTACATGGGTCTGCCCTGGTCCTCTGCATGTGCCTTATATCTATTAGTTGAGTAATTTTATGGGACTGCTGGCTCTGACAGTGAGTGGGTCTCTGACTGACTGTTGTGCCTGCTACTGGGACTCTCTTCTTCCTGTTGGGTTGCCGTGTCAAACTTTACTATGATAGTTTTTGCTTCTCCTATTATATTTTACTTTGTCATGTTTGGTTGTTAGAAGCCTGCTCTTTTCTAATGAGACACAAAGCGAATGGATCTGAAGGGGAGGGGAGAGTGGAGGAACTGAGAGGAGCAGAAGGAGAGGAAACTACAATCAAGATATAGTATATGAGAAAAGAATCTATTTTCAATAAATGAAAGAAGGTCATCTCTCTCTGGTATATAACTAAGATAATTGAAAAGTCTATACAGAAATTTGTACATGGGCATTCATAACATCTTTATTTATAATGTTAAATACTGGAAACAGAGCTGGAATGCAGCTCAGTGAGACAATACTTGTTTAACATGCAAGGAGCCCTGGGTTCTAGTCTCAGCACTGCAGAAAAAAATGGAATCAGACAAAATGACTTGCCTCTGTGCAGTGGGCAAACAAAACGTGCTTTATCCAGCCAGTGAATTATTCAGCCATAAAAAGGATGAAGCTGTGAAGCCATGATACTGAATAAAAACATCACAAAAATTGCAGGATGCGTGATTTCATTAAGATGCCCAGAACACGTAAATTCATAGAGAGAAAATATGATTGTCAAGGGCCGGGAGAAGGGAGTAACTGCTCAATGAGGGCAAGATCTTCTTTTGGGTCAACAGAAAGTGATATCTGTGATGCTTATGGACTATGTGATATAGTAGAAACCACCAAATTTTATGTTTTAAACATTTATTTTACTTTATGTGTATGAATGTTTTTACATAAATGTATATTTCTGTACCATGTGCATGACTTGTGCCCATGGAGGCCAAGGCATGATCAGGTCCCCTGGAACTGGATGGATGGTTGGGATTCACCATGTGGGGGCTGGTTATTGAACCCTAGGTCCTCTAGCAGTGCAGCAGGTACTCTTAACTACTAAGCCATCTCTCAATGCCCAGGTTTCATTCTTCTAATAAATGTCTTCAAAAAAGAATGAGTCTGAGGTACTATCGCCCAGTCTTTGGATGGGAAGATGTGAGAAGGGCTTTTAGGTAGAGGGACGTGTGAGAACCCTGAGTAGAGGAAGAGCCCTCTGAGGACCACTGACTAAATGAATTCTACAAGGCTTGGGCAAGCTAGAGTCTTGTAATCCCATACTGAGATACAGTCATCGCAAGTATGGCTAGCAGCCGCAGCTCTGCAACTGGCCTCTCACAGACAGTTCTACACACGGCAGAGGGGTTCTTTGCAGAGTGTCACTTTTGTCAAATGTGCTTCCTCAACTCAGTATGCAGAGTTGACCCATTAGAGTGAAAGCTGACCTCGCTGACAGACTGACAGAAGATTCCTCACCCCCCAGTGGAGGCCCATAATGCTAGAGAAGGAGCGCTTCCATCCAAGCAGGAGTGAATGGTTAAATGGTTGAAATGGGAAACTAGCTGGTGCTTATTGATTGCTGCAATCCCCAGCCAGGATGGCCACATTGAGATTTCTGCAACCTGGAGTCTGTTACCCTGCATGGTTAAAGGATCTTTCAGACAAACTTAATTTATAGGCTTGAAATGAAAAGATATCCTGAATTTTCCAGGCATGTCAGTGGCATCACTAGGGAATGATTGGTCTGCAAAGGCATACAATGATAGGAGCAGGGGGCGGAGTGATGCACGCTGAAGGTAAAGACCATAAGCCAAGGGATGCAGGTAGCCTTCAAAACCTGGAGGAGGCAAGAAAATGGACTGTTCTTCAGAGGAGCCCCCAGGAAGACTGTATGTAACTTGCTGGTGCCCAGATTTTACATCACGTCAGACTTGGGGCTTCCAGGACCATGAGATCACAGTGTGAGTAGTGTCTGTGTCTGTATGGATTTCTGCATTCTGTTAATGAATGTGCTAGTTGGAGAATAGAAATTGTGACCTCTCTGTCTACGCATTTGAGTGCTGTGTGTGCAGAGATAAGCATAATATCACATGAGCTGGCCTTAATGATGTGGTACCTGTTACTTGAATCTGGCTTGGTTCCTGTCTCAAGGGACACAGTTGAGCTGAAAAGAGGCATAGGAAGTTGACAAGTGAGATTCTACAATTATACTTTAAAGATCTTTTTTTTTTAGACAGAGTCTTGTGTACCTCAGGGTGGCCTGAATCTCTCTATAAGGCCAAGAATGACCTGGCCAGCTACTAAAGGCAATTTCCACCTCCGAAAGACTGAGATGATAGTTGTGTACTAGTATCCTGACAACTAACACAGGTATCTGTGGTGTTATTGTTTAAACCCAGGGCTTTGTGCAAACTAGACAAGCTCTCTGCCAACTGAGTTACATCTGTAGCCTAAGGAAACTTTCTGTGGGCTTTTTCCCCTTCCTCCCTAAACTAATTAAGCATGGTCCACAATCCAGATCCACCATTTTTAGTGGATTTTTCTTGCATTGTACTCTTAAATCATGTATATACTTAGTTAGCTTCACCATACAATCCAACGGTTGTGTTGTATGTTAAGAACCAAGTACAGGGTGGTAACCAAGTACAGGGTGGTAACAAGGGGAAAGGCTGGGTGAAGAGCTGCACTTTCATTTCAGAACCAGCTGATTTAGAGATTTAGTTGGCAAAGTCAAGCAGGTCCAGACCTGGTACTACTCCTTGTAGCCCAAGACAGAAATTTCCCATTTTCTGCAGAAGCATAACATGGTATTTTCCTCCTTTTAAGGATTTGTATTGTGAAAGCACCCAGGCTACAGCTGGCCGGATGACACACTAGTCACAGAAGGAGGTTAAAGTGGAGCATGTATTTATGCCCAAGGACTGGCTCTTTATGTCATTAATCCTGGTCCTTAGACTGCTTTAGTCTCCTTGTAGAGTGCCACAGCAGCACCCAAGGCTGTAAGGTCCCCTTACTGTGTACACAAATATTGAATTTGAGTGGGTGCAGCAGAACCCCAGTCTATCATTGAATGTACTGGCAAAGGGATTTGAACAAGTCCCTTCCTGGCAGTATGAACTGTGGGTTATGGTGGGGTTATGTCTTTGAGTGGTAGCAGGTAGTGACCCTTAACACAGTATCTAAAAGATGAACACACACCATAGGGACAGATTCAAGTAGTTCTGGAGTTGACACACACGAACACAAAGTTTCTGAAACCTTAACTCTTCCCATTATTGAACTTCAAAAGCATGTGATAGAGGCTTGTAGGATGGGTTAGTGGAAAAGCTTTGTGTGTGTGTGTGTGTGTGTGTGTGTGTGTGAAGGAATCTGAGTCATGTAGTTTGATTCGAACTCAGATCCTCCTGCTTCAGCCCCTTGAGTGTTATAGATAGCAGGTATAGGCACAATGTCTACACAAGCTTGCTGTATTTGACCATCCTTTCCTCTCCAATCCCTTTCCCTTCATTTACATTTCTTTCTCTGAGATGGAGTGTCACTCTGGAGGTGACACTGGTCTGCTATTTTCTATGGAGCTTAAGTTGGCCTTCAACTTGCGCCAATCTTCTTGCCTCAGCCTCCTGAGTGCTGGGGCTGTGGGCATGTGTGAGTGTGCTACTCTAAAGAGGAAAGCACGTGTGTCTCTCCACAGTGTCAGAATTTCCTGATCAACAATAAATAGACAAAATATTGTAGTTTCATTGCAGAGTTTGCCACATTCTCCTATTTACCCTCATAGGCCTGACTCGGGCGATGTGAGTTCTTTTATTCCAGTCTTAATTTCAAATCACACATTGTATAGTAACAGTCTCTCTGTGTGCCTCTCTCCCTGTACACACACACATGCACACACATGCACACACACACACACACACACACAGAGAATGATTGTGAAGGTTTAAAGAGGCAGTTTCAGAGCTGGGAAACTGACAGAAATGTAAAGTAGTCTGTCTCTGTGCGAGTGAGATGATGAACTAGCTAGAGCTTTTTGGAGGTCCTGGGTCTCTTGACTGCTCTCCAAGGGTGTGGGTTCTCGATCAGAGATTCAGTCACAGTTCACGAAGGTGCAGGATGAATGGGCATCAGATCCCCAGCAAATCCAGGTTGGCAAACAGGAGGGTGATGGACAGGCAGCAAGGCAAGAAGGCTCTATCAGTGGAGGTGAGCGGAAGTCTCTTGGCACAGTCAGGAATTCTCTGCCTTCAGGTGGCCAGTGGTACTGTCATAAGCCATCAGATTACTTGGTGTCCACCTCTTCATGGGTGTAGGTGAGAGAGGTGTACTCTACTCTTGCTGTGCTGTCCCTCATGAGTTTGCGGGCCTGGTTTCTCTGATATGATTTTACTAGTTGCAATGAACCCTGATAAATTTATGGGGTGACATCCCATTCTACTCCCAGTAATAAGTCATTTATTAGTCTGTACTGTGTGGGTGATTCTGGGCAAATGGTGCCCATGACCTGCCCACCTTGGTACACACTTAACCTCCATCCTCATAATGGACAGGGCACAACCTGAAAAACTACTGTGGAGTAAGAGTAGGCACAGCCTGATGTCAACAAGGCAGGAGCCACCATACCTGGCCAGTTTTACTGTCTTTAATCATTTCATCCCCCCTCCCCACTTTGTCTTCCTTTCTGACTTTTTTCTTGAGTTAAGAACTCACTCTGTAACCCACACTGCCCTGCAACTTACAGTACTCTGATTAGCCTCAAATTTATGGCCATCCTCAGGCTTTAGCGTCCTAAGTGCTGACATTAGTGACGCCATTCATCATGTCTGTCTCTTTAGCCATGTTAAGTGTATAGTTAGTGCTTTTAAATGTATTCATGCCAGAATTTTGTGTTCTCTTGGCACTGATATGGTGAGCTGTGTGAAGCCATCGCGCTTAAAGGTGGAATTTCATTATGGCTTTCATGGGGTCATGATGAATACTGTTTGCTGGCCAAGTTAAACATCAAAATACCTGGACAATGTGAGAAATTGACTTGGGTGTCTACTATTTTGCCACCAGTAACAATGATTTCTGGGAGAACTTGCTCCTCAATAGGGGTGTAGCTAAGTAAATGGAATTCCTGTTGTGTACCCAATCCTTGCCCAAACAGCCTACACTCTGAGCACCACAAGATAGTGCTTGGATGGCAGCAGAAGTTTGATCCGGATGAACATCTACTCCCTCCCTTTTCCTACATGAACCTCATTCTTTGATCAGCAGTTAGCTACAGAGAAAGCATCACCTGACCAAAACCACCAAGTTTCTTCAAGAATTGGTCTTTTCTCTTGTCCTAAGGTGAGTGGTACTTAGCCACTCTTTTCTAGTTGAAAGAAACATGCCCTCTCAGGAGGCTAAGAAAAGTTAAAAGGCTCAGGAAGGTCTTAAAACTTAGAAGACATAGCAAGCTTAAACTCACAAAGTATGCAAGGCTCAGGAAGATGATTCTTGTGTGCTGTGGGTGATGCAGCTGCCTGTGTTTTTATCTTTTTGTGTGATATGTGTGTTTATGTGCACGAATATGTATGTTTTGTTTAAGTGCATACATGAAATGGCTTGTGTGTGGAAATCACAGGACAACCTCAACTGTTGCCTTCCACCTTGTTTGAGGTAGGATTTTCTTTTGTTCACCTTTATGTATACAAGACTAGCCCTTGAGCTCCCAGGATTTTTTCTGCCTCTGCCTCCCATCTCACTGAGGAGCACTGGGATTTGCAGACTCACACTACCATGTGTGGCTTTGCATGAGTTCTGAAGGTGTGAACTGAGGTCTTTGTGCTTGTGTTAACACTTCATCCACTTACCCATCTCCCCAATTCTTTTCGCTTTTAGATGTTAGTTTTATTTATATGGAAGTATGTGTGTCTGTGTGTGTATGTCATAGGCATATGGGTGTCTGCTGTCAGATCCCTTGGATCTGGAGTTAGAGACAGTCATGAACTGCTTGCCATTAGTGCTGCGAAGTGAATGCAAGTCCACCAGAAGAGCAGCGAGTGCTCTTAACCACTGCGCCATCTCCCCAGCCTTCCCAAATTCTTATATCTTCATTCTTACGCAATTAGTTTCTAGATCACTTTTAACATGTTGTAGAATTGAAAACTTTTTCCTATTAAGCAACTTCCTATATTTTTGCCCTTAGTCCCTGACGAGTAAGTCCTATTCTGTTTTCTGTCTTTAAAAATGTTGCTACTCCAGGGACCTTGAGTAAGTGCTATCATAAAGTATGTGTATTTTTATGACAGGTTTAATCATTTAGCATACTTTTTAAAGGCTCATCCATGTTATAATCATTTGTTGACTGATTGACTGATTCATAGCTAGAGTTTGAAACATGGATCTCATGGCTACTAATACGCAGCTCTACCACTGTCTTAAACCTTCAACCTTCTTGCTGTCATTTTATTTTTAATTTTTTCTTATATTTTCTAAAACACAGCTAGCATGCACAACTTGAAAATAGTCTTAAAATGTAGATGAAACATTGAGAGGCCTATAAGATAGGGCCACATCATGCCAGATGGCTTTGAAGGCCATATTTAGACTTGTGGGATTTATAGTCAGTGTAATGAAAACATCTCCGATCTTCTGAGTGGGGAAGGTGATGCTCTGAATATATTTAGAGAGGAAGAAGAGTGTCTATATTCCCATGGTCTGGAGAATGTCTGGGAGTCTACTTTCTAGTATAAAGTCCCAGAAAGTGCCATGTGTAGTGGGGAAGATGTTGTGTGCCTGAGCTAGGTTCAGAGGAGCAGGTTGTTCTTAGGCATGCTTTAGAAATGACTTTACAGTTCTTGGTGATGGCATGACTTAGAACATGAGAGAGGAGAGAGAGAGAGAGAGAGAGAGAGAGAGAGAGATCCAAAGTGGTTTGGAGGATTTGGATCTGAATAAATGGATAGTGTGGGCAGCTGCCAGTCAATGAAACTGATGTGGACTCCAGGTCTCGCATTTGGCTGTGAGACGTGGGGAGTGACTCGAAGAGGAGGGAGCAGAGCTGAGACACCCACTTGATAAGTTTGGTCATGAGGAGGAGGGAGCCATAGCAGCAGGGCTGAGGTGGAGAACTGAAGTCAAAAGAGGCTTTTCTAGTTTAAAAGTGGAAGATGTTAAAATAGATGTGATATTTCCCAAATCGATCTGCAGATTCCACTCAATCCTATTAAAATCTCAGCAGCCTTATTTTGTAGAAATGGGCAGGATGCTCTTAAAATTCACATGGAAACTCAAGAAACCCAAAATAGCCATGCAGACTTGCTAAACAAGAGACAAGTTAGTGGGTTCCAAGTTCCCAGTTTCAAAACTTACTATAACAGTAATGAGGACAGAATCCCCTTGGGTAGGAGTAGAATGTGTAGGTTTAGGATTCTGGAAATAGGGGTGGGCCAGGGACAGGCTGGGACACTGTCATTGTCGGCAGGGTTTGGCCAGATGGATATCTTGATGGTGTGTGGCAAATGCAGACTGGGATTCTCCATGCAGGCCTGCTTATGAACACAGAAGGGATGCCCGTGGCTAACCCTGGACTTCATGAAGTGATTACTTTGCATTTTCTTGCCTCTGCGGCTGTGTGGGTTCCAGTGGGCTCTCTGTCTTTGTGGACTGCATTGAGTTCTGTTCAGGCTGTTTCATGGGGGCCAGAATGTAACCCAGACTTCGTGTGAGCACATTTGTACTGCTTAATGAGCTGTCTTATAGTGAGACTCTCCTGCTACTAGTGTGAGGCACAATGAAGATAACCCACCTTATTTATGTGTTCATTTATTTAGTATGTGGGACAATGTTTGTATGTGTAGGGGACAATGCACATGCATGTGAAATGCCCATGTATGTGAAGGCCAGTGGTCAGCCTTGACTTTCATCCCCCAGGAACCGTCCACACTGCTCTTTTCAGCCATGGTCTCTAGCTGGCCTGAAGTTCATCCATGTGTTAGACAGGTTGGACACTGCGCCCCAGAAATGTTCCCATCCCCTTGTTCTTGCTACTGACTGAGCCATCTTCCGAGCTGCATCCTGGACTTAGTGATCTCCGAGGTTTCTGTTTGCTCTGCCCGCCTCTGATTTGGAAGTGTTCTTTTAAGAAGCACAGACCAGACACAACTTCCCACTCCCCCTAAGAAATTACACAGAAAGCCACTGCTGTTTATGCCAGCTGCAGGTGAAAGAAATGCCACGCACATTGTTAGTAGTTTAGAGCTGTGATTTAGGAGAGCTTGAAGATGGCCTTGTCTGAAATGCTGGCTTATGTTAGAACAGCAGACTCTAAATGTTCATCAGGCAGGAAGGAGTTTAGATGAGAACAAAGCTTTGTTAGAATGCACTAGGCTTTTGAACAGTTGAGCACGACCCTCCTGTAAGTTATTTACTCATATATGTCCGTGGGCTACCATTTATTCATCAGTTTAGTTGACTCTACTTAATACCAGATATGATAATAAAGGTAGTTAATATCCGGGATTCCTGTGTGACAGAAATAGTGTGTTTTAACAAATTCTTTATGTACATTGACCAGTTAGTTCTCATATCCCCTACCAGAAGTAGGTTCTCTGTTGTCAGATCCATTTTCAGGATGAGAAAGATGAGGCCTTGATCCTTTAGATCTTTTATTAGTATTTTTTGTGGGTGCATATGTGTGTTCATGTTTATGTGCATGTATGTGTGAGCATGTGTGTGAGTGTGTAGGTCAAAGGTTGGTGTTGGTCTCTTGCTCAATAGTTCTCTAGAGTCTCTCTCACTGAAGGGAGTTTGTCGATTGGCTAGTCTGGATGGCCAGCAAACCCCAGGGATCTTCCTTTCTTCAGCTCCCTAACTGTGGGATTCCAGGTGCTTGCTGCCATGCGTGGCTTTTTCTGGATGCTGAACTCAGGTCCTCATGATCCCACAACTCTCCATGGTGGTGAGGAGGAGAGCGAGATCTGCATCTGGACCGTTTGGCTCTGAAGCAGGTCATCAGTACCAGTAAGTTCAGGTGTTGCCCCAGAACAGCCTTGTCTCCATGTCTCAGCACTGGCTTCAACTTCAGCAAGGCACTTGGAGTTGGCACTCCAGCCCCAAGAGCAGCATACCTCACACCATAGGACTGTGACAACACCTTAAGTGTCCTGACATCTCATGGCAGAGCCTTGTTGCCGGAGGCTGCTCATTCGTTCAGACCACACAGAAACTATATTATTTGCAATAGTGTTTGGCCAAAAGCTTAAGCGTATTTCTAGCTAGCTCCTATATCCTAAAATAACCCATTTCCATTAATCTCTGCATCACCATGAGGACCGGAAAACTTCTGGTGGGCTCTCGCAGGGACACCATCGTTTGACATGCAGGGAACAGGTCACCTGTGTGGGATCAAGTGGTTTCTTGTGGACACCTAGGCAATGAGCTAGAAAACATCATGAGCTCAGGGGCCATTTCTACTTCTGCTATATAATTATTATTTTTTAAATTTATTTATTTTATGTGCAACAGTATTTTGACTTATGTAAGTATACCACATTCATGGCTGGTGCCCGTGGAGGCCAGATGAGGACCTAGGAACTGGAGTTACAGATTGCAGTGAGCTATCATGTGTGGTTCATGAGAACCGAACCTAGGTTGTCTGCAAGAGCAGCTTTTAGCTGCTGAGTCTTCTCTCCAGTCCCCATGCTGCCTAATCACTAACCACTGTGGCCAGTGGGCTCTCACTTCTAAGGAAGGAGTATGGTCTCTGAGACCCTGGGACAGTATCTGGAGACAGCTACCCCTCCAGTCTTTGTTGAGATGTAAATTACAAAACATAAAACCCACCATTTCAATATCTCTACTTCAGTGTTTTCAATAGACTCGCTATGCTGTGCAGGAATCCATCTGGTGCCAGAAAATTTCTGCCACCCTAAAGTGGATCCCCATGCCCATTGGCAGTCTAGTCCCTTTGCCTCCAGCCCCACTCACTCTCAGCTCTACTTCAGCACAGAAGGTTCTCTCTGGGGACATTCAGTGCACATTTGTGGTTTCCTTGGTGAACATCCACCATAGACATTGTTTTCTGTGTAGAAAGAAGAAAGACTCTCCTTTTAATTACACACTCATCAGTGTAGTGACTTACAATTTGTGCAAATCCTTCCCTGACATTGGAAGTCAAACAGCTTGCTATATAGGACACTTAGATGCTTCCTGGCAATATTCAAAAAGACTTTCAGCCCTGGAGCCTGCAATTGAAGGATGCCATGTTTACCAGTGTTCCCCTTCCCTGGCCGGCCCTGAAGCATGGGGTGCTCTGTGCATGCTTGAAATCAGCTGGCAGCTCCAGTTCTCAGTGGCCACTGTGGTTGGGCTCTCAGGTGCTGACTCCTGTCTTCTAGTGAGCCACTGCCTTCTTGTCATTATTGTCCTCTCTGACAGGGGTTTAAATTTATTCATTAAACTAGTTGGAGCTCAGGTGGCAATGGTGAAATGCATTTAGTAATCAGAATAAGAGGCAAGCTATTTTCACATTCCTTTGCAACGCTGCTGTGCCTAACTAACCCAGAGGATATTAATTGCTCAGCTTGCTTTGAGGTGGAGAAACATACATTTATCAAGACAGCGTGTTCAGGTCTGGATTGAGTAACTTGAGTTAAAATGCTGCAGACATTTCAGGTAGATTGGATACTAGTATTTTTGGTTTGTTCTGGCCTTCTGAAGCATGGGGTCTGGATAGGAGACTTACTTGTTTGCACTAAGGGCAGTGAATTATTTTCACCAGAGGCACTTGGGAATTTGATCATATATGCTAGTAGGTTTGTCTTATGGATTTCCCATGAGCAGTTTTTAGGAATATTCCCATAGAAAGTACAGAAGTGTGAATTTGTTTTAATGATCTATAGTCTTTCCTTTTGTTAGTTGTGGTCCCAGTGGCCCTCTGCCCAGGGAGTTGGGAATACAAGGCTTTGATAAGGTGAGGCCTTTATTGTTTGATGGTTAGCATCCATTTTGCGTGGTTCATTTCAGGTTTAATCAACTTGGCCCCATGTAGTGGGGTCAAGTTTATCCTTTCTTTTAAAATTGTGTGTGGGTGTGTAGGTATGTGAGTATTCATGTGTGTGCTTGTGAAAATGTATGCATGTGTGGAGGTCAGAGGTCAACTTTAGATGTCATTCCTCAGGAGCCACACCCCATGTATTTTGAGATGGTCTCTGGGGGGAACCTGGGGCTTACCAATTAAGCT
>LOJH01009502.1:532-25501 GCA_001685095.1 Ellobius talpinus
CCTGCCACCCGAGGAGCAGCCGGAGTCAGGACGCTGGAGCGGCGCTGCAGGCAGTGATCCGGGCTCCAAAGTCCCCGGCAGCCGCAGCCAGGCTCCACGTACCACCAGCAGGCGGTGGGCGAGCCAGGGCGGTCCCGCGTGGGGGCATTCGGTCCCCAGTTCCGCGGGGAAACGCATCACGGGTTGCTTTGATAGCTTTCTTGAATGCCAAGCGTGAGTTGAGCTGGAGGAAGGCTGGTGGTGTTTTAGTGCTGGTCTGGCTTTCTTTCTTTTGTCATTCTTTGTTTACATTCGCCCAACTTGTTTGCCTGAAACGTAAGAGTGTTCCCGTGCTGGCCCGCCTCTACTCCGGGCTCTTGCAAAGGCTTGAGAACAGTTTGGGTCGAAGGTGAAGCCGGTTCCAGCCGCCCTGTTAGTACTTTCCTCTCCAACTCCGATGTTCTGAGAATCTCCTATTAAAGTTGCCAGAAGGGTGAACAAACCTGCCTTTTCTGTCAAACGCCGGAGTTCGGTGAAGTGACTAATAAAGGTCCAAATTTGCAAAGACGTGGAGGAGGAAAGGGGAGGCTGCTGTAGCAAGCGTGATGAGGTTACATTTTTAGGGCATTTCTGACTAATAAACCGTCATGTTTCCTAACTCCCTGTGCAGTCTTTAGCTTCAGCCTGTTTTATACACATATTGAGACTTAGATGGCCTCGTTGCTTTTCTGGCTATGGACACGTTTATTTCATGGAAGACAATCGTTTGTGGCATTATTTCATGCTTATTTTGGTCATTTCTGACACCAGTGTCTTCGAATTACCCTCACAGATTGTATAACAGTCACGTGCCAGGAGTAGTTTATGCGTTTATCTATATATTTGTTTGGGTTTGCTTTGCTTTGCTTGGTTTTGTGCACACGTCGATGACTTTTCGTTTTGGAGATGGGTTACGATGAACTCCAAACCGCTTGTCATCTTGAGTACCATGAGGCACATTAAGAGACAGTCACTCACCTGAATCATTCCCTAATTATGACTTGAAACTTCACATCTCTTAAGGTCGAGTGTATTGAAACACGGTGTGTAAGTGTTCAGCTCCTGCGAATAAGTGCTTGAGTTATTTCATATCAGATGAAAACCTAGATGGATTTGGTTATGTCACTGGAATACACATTTTTAAATAGACAAAAAAATACCTTAAAAAAGCAAAGTGCTCCTGGTTGGGTTTTTGCCAATCAGTGAATGGTGTTTCTTCTGGTTTCGAAGACTTTGTTTTTGGGGTCCTTTTTCAACCCTGATCATTAAAGGGAATATCATATTGCTGGGACTTTCCTGATGGCTTTAAATTTGAATTGTCATATTCTTCCAAATACTGTTATGTTGACTATTGATTTGACCAGTCTAGATTTTGGGTAGACACCTCCTTAAATGAGAGTAGGTAATCATGAAGCTAGGTAAGATGCGCTTAAGCATATTTTACAACCCCACTGAAGTAATACTAATTGAAATGTGTGTTTTTTAGATTTACCCACTGGCTGGGAAGAAGCATATACTTTTGAAGGTGCAAGATACTATATAAAGTGAGTGAATTTTGATTTCTTCCCTTGGTCATTCAAATGTTGAGATGAACCTGAAGTTGGATACTTGTGAGTCTAGACACAATGATTATCTTAAAGTTTGCTTTATTATACAGTGTTAATTGTATCTTTTATATGGTATGAGATTTTGAGGGGGAGGGTGGTGGCCCTCTTCATTATCTCCTTCGCCTGGGTATTCCTGGATTCTTGGATTGCAAATTAGATTGCTTTGGGCCACATTCCTTTGCTTGGTGTTTCTGAAGGTTTCTGTGGTAGAACATTGTAGCTGCTTTCTGACATTAGCAGTGTGGTACTTACAGGTTTTGGTTCTTGATTATCTAAGCACACACACTCTCATGTACCAAAAAGTATCTGGGTTCTCTTATGGTTCTTACTTTTGAGATGAGTTCTGCCTGGGTGTATTTTGGCCTGAGCAGTTACTAAGTAGCAAAGCTGATGTAAAGCTGAGGACTGACAAAGTAAACAGTAAACCCGGGACACACTGTTTGAAATTCCTATTTGATTTATTTAAAAATGGCCAAGAGATTCTGTGTCTTACAGATACTTGTGTTTGGGTAAAAGGCTTTGAAGAGAGCTTTAGGGGAAAGACGCTGACTAAGCAGTGAGAACCAGTTCCAGTCTCTAGAGCTGGTCGCCATTCACAGTGAAGTCAGTAGTACTCCTCACAAGTGCAGTGCTGGAGGTCAGCGTTGCAGAGGGAAGACTGCCTTCTGACGTGCTTTAAGTTAAAAACTATTTGCTAAAAGGGCTTTGCTTCTGTTCGTGTATAAATGTTTTTAGTTAATTTTAAGGAACGGAGTCTTGAAAGAGAATAAACTCAAGATCTGGTAACAATTTTATTAGTTTATTAATGGTAACAGATTCCTAGGTAAAGAAAGGTACAGTGGGCCCAGCCAGTTATTTTTACCAAGTGATATTTTTTTAAGATCATGCCATTACTTTAGTGGTTTTTTAAAGATTCTGTAGAAGGATGCTTTCTGGAAAATGTCAAGGTATATTTATAGGTGCAGCCTCTTTTGAGTACAGCATCAAGAAAAGCAGAAGTGAGGTACAAGAACTGAGGATCTTCACAAGTGTGGGTCTTCTGGATTAGTTGTTTAGTTTTGACTAAGTTTTTTCTTTGAAGATCAAGCCATAGTTAGATGTCCTAAAAGAAAAACAAATGAAGGCTTTAGTAAAAGGAGACCAGCAAGTATTTTCCTAGCAATTATTTTCATTTCTGAATTTAAGTGAACTGTTGCCATGAAAAGAAATGGTTTCTTTTTAGATATAGTACTGATACTGTAAACAGAGGCAAGAAGTTTTGTTTGTTTGCTTTTGCTTTTGAGACAGTCGAACTATGTTCCTCTGGTTAGACTGGAACTCATAGAGATCTTCCTACCTCTGCCTCCCAAGTACCAGGACTAAAGGTATATGCCATCGTACCTGGCATAAAAACAGCTTTTTAGTTTTTTCATTTATTCAACACACTTTAGATTACTGTACATTAAGCCTAACTGATCTGAGAATAGACTTTAATGTCAGAAATATTTTGATTTCAGTGAATGAGTGTGTTCTTGGATGCTTGGATTTTTTTGTAGTTCAAAATATTGCATAGGTTCAATGTATATGTCTTAATTCAGAACTAAACTATTAGACTTTGTCTTATTTTACTAGCTAGCCATTTTGATGGTGTTTTCTTTCATTTTGAATTAGAATTTTACTTGAGTACTATGCCAAAGTCACCTTCTTAGGAAAATCAGGACAATATTAGAAAGCTATAAATAAAAGCCATCCTAAAGCTGGTGGACTTTAGTCGTGTGATATTGATAGACGGTATTTGCATCTAAAAGTAGAATTGTTCCTATGCTAAGAGCAGTTCATTCAAAACTGGGCTCATCTTAGAAATCCATCACATACTGAGCTTCTTCCAAGATGTTGGCCATTCACACAGATGCTGTGCTGAATGTTGGTGTATGGCTTCACGTCTAGCTATTCCAGAAGACCCAATTCCTTTATTTTTAGCTACGTCCCTACGATAAGCTATAACTTCCTAGAAACTTTGGACATACTAGATCATCCCATATTGGGGATGCTTTCTCCTTCTGATGGTGAAGACCAGATCTCACGTTAATGGTGGAAATAGGCGGAAGTGTTGTTTCTCTTTGTTCCTGGCGAAAGAATGCCACGGGGGCAGTTCTGGCACTTCACCTTCTGCAGCTGAGGATCTCCCAAGGAATAAAGTGTTCAATGTCCATGGATATCTTTTCATCTGTTGTTTCTTGAAGAAAGGAAAGGAGAAGGGGATAGGAGAATAAGCTGGTATGCAAACTCCTAAGGGAGATCGACCCTGGCCTCTGACTTCTAATCCTGTCAGTGGGGGCCTGCAGTACTTGAATGCTTAGGGGGGATGTGCAGAGCTGGAAAGCCTTCCTCTTCTGAGGACAGCGCCGGTGCATGCTCACAATCGCAGGGTCCTGGGAAGAACTTTCTCTTTGGATGATATTTGTATTGACAGGTGGAGCGGGCAAGTTTTAGAAGCTGGAGCATGAGTTTGGCCTTTAAAAAAAAATTTGGAGGTCAGTCTTCTGAACTTCCTCTAAAGTCCACCCAGTGGATAAATTTCTTTAAATTTTATTCTACTTAGGAAAGAATGCAAACTGCCAGTGCCAGGGAGGAGGTGACGGCAGAGACTGGGAAAGCCAAGCAGCATCCTAGTTGGCTGCGCCGTGGCCTCCATGCATAAGCTCTGTGTGGATAACTAGAGATAAGGCCAGCGTGGAATGCCAGGGTGCGTGGAATGCCAGGGTGCGCTGACTTTCTGTTGCTGGGTTTGTGCTCCTGTTTCCTCCTGGTAGCTTGTAATGTCTTCCCCGCACAGCTTCAAGGATAAATAGTTGTCCTGTCAATGAAGGAGCAGAGCAGAGTGAAAGTTACATGCATTTAAACAGGGTCACCAGTTTACTTTGCATACTTTAAAAATGGGCCCTTTAACATAAGTTTACAGTTTGGTTTAAAAAAAAAAAGGTTCCTAATATAGAGAGTATATTTATTTTATATTCACTTGTTCAAAAATGATAATTTATGAAAATTCTGCAAGATAAATATTAGTTATATGTTTTGACTTTTCTGATCTTCAGTGTGCTCTAAGCCAGCCTTCAAACTACGAATCTGTATTTCTCTTTCTCTTTTACACACATACATATAGAGTTTGAATATTTTCCATATTGCTTTCTAAACCTTAATTAATAAATGATGTGATTTATCTTCAGGGAAAAGGCTAAGAATTATTATAAGTGAATTTGTAACTTAAAGTAGAGCTTATATATTTCATATCCTTTCCCCAAATCAAACTTGAGTCCATAAAGTACAGACAATAATCTTACATACTTGAATGTTATTAGGCTTCCTGCTTAGGCCTTACAGAGATTGCTTAATGACTCCTTAATGACAGGTCACTGTAGCTTAAAATGAGGTGTGTCATTGACTGTTCCTTTGTGCTCCAAAGCTTTGTGGTAATTAAGTTCAAGTGCAAAGCGAATCCTGACGCACTGCTCTGTGACGCCAGAGATGCTGCTGGCTCCTTACAGGTCACCAGGCAGGGAGGAGCAGGCACATGCATCCTTGCACTACCCTAGGCAGTGCATGCAGATTCTGCAGGTATCTTCTCATACTGCTTTTTTCCTTAAATAGGAATTTTGAAATTATTTTAGATATGCAAATAGAACAATGTATGATTTGGGATAATGAAGTTCCATTTCCATAACCTCACTAATAGACTCTAAAAATGTGGTGAGAATTCCCAAGTACCTGCAGTGACGGAGTTTCTGGTATGAGATAGTCATTTAAACTTGCAAGGAAAGGGAAGAAAATAGGAAGGCAGGGAACGCACAACGGTGCATAGCCATCATAAGAACATTAGAATTATCGACTGTATTTGATATTTACAATTGTTTTGTAGCTATAGTTAGGCACTATAGCTGTTTTAACCAGATTAAAACCAAAATTTTGAAAAAGTGTCTCAGACTGTAGCACAGGCTAGCCTAGAATTCGCACTGTGCAGCTCAGGTTGGCCTGGAACTCAAGGTGATGCTCCTGCCTCAGCCTCCTGTGTGCTGGGATTACAAGAGTGGTTATGACTGGCTGTGTATCAGTAGAACGGTGGGCGTTTCTGCAGTCAGTAGGTAGTGCTCTCCTTCCTCCTGTTTGCCAGAAGAGCTTGGACTGTAATGTGGAGCCCCATCTGTACATCGAGCCCCTATTCCAGTGCGTTAGGTGCCACACAGCTGTTAACCCTAATGGAGTTTGTAACACATTGAACATATGCCATGCATTAAAATGGGGAAATGTATGGGGGAACTTTTTAAATTTTTTTAAACTTTTTAAAATATATTTTTACATAGGTATATAAATTATAGAGTGAATCTATGTATCAGCAATTTCTTTTAAATTTATTTTTTACTATATGTGTATGACCGTTTTGCCTCCATTTAAGTATGTGTTCCCTGTGCATGGCCCGATGTCCCCCAAGGTCAGAAGCGGGTATCAGCACTCCTCTGGGACTGAGTTACAGTGGTTGCAGGTTGTCATATACGTGCTGGGAATCAGACCTGGGCCCTCTGGAAGAATGACTGAGCAACCAACCTTGTTACCTTTTTTTGTTATTTCTGTTTCTTGGGGGTTTTGTTTGTTTTTTAAACTGACTCCCAAAGAGGCTATAAAGATGTCTCTTGTGTAGGCCATGAAGCTTCATTTTTAGTCACTAGTATTCAAATCAAGGTCTGTGGGCCAAAATGTCAGACAGCATGTTGGAGAGATGGCTCAGTAGTTAAGAGCGCTGGCTGCTCTTCCAGAGAACCAAGGTTCAGTTCCCAGCAACCACATGGCAGCTCACAACCATCTGTAACTGCAGTCCCAGGAGATCTGATGCCTTCTTCTAGCCTGTGGGTGCACAGACTCACGTGTAGGCAAGATGTCTATACACAAAAGGAACAAGGCAGCTGAAGGAGGCTCTACACCTTGTGATTCTAAGTTGGTTACTTGGAACAAAAGGTATTTCATTACTAGTATTGCGGTTAGGTTATAACGCAACCCTCAAAAACCTTGATTAACCTACAAAACCTGTTGACTGCTATTAACAGGGTCTTATGACTGGTGCCTCCTGTGTGTTCACTTCGGGGGTGCCTCACCATTTCATCCACTCTTTAGGGGCCTGAGCCCATAAGGGTGGGCGTGGGGACCACCCGCCATCCCTGGATCTCAGGCGCAATGGGAGAAACAGACATTGAAAACAAAACAACAGATAATGTAATTTTAAAACGGTATCTTCATGAAGGCAAAGTACAGTGTGCTGTGACAGATTCGGAAAGTTTGCTCTAAACAGTTTAGCTTTTTTAGCTCTGTTACCAGCATTTCCAGGTATAGTTGAGTTTCTTGGTGGATCACGTGATTACATTGCCCTTCTTTTTAGCCTCGGGCCCTCTACTCAAGACCAGACCTGCTCATTAGTCTCTTGATAAAGCTTAATGCCTGGAGGCCAGTCAGCTTCTGAGAAAGTGATGCTCATGCCCAGTCTATAAGGATTTCTCTTCGCTGTTGCTTTATTTTGCTTATTATTACTTTAAATGTCGTTGTTATTGTGTGTGTATGTGCGCCATGTGGAAGTTCAGAGGACTTGGTGGAGTCAGCTCTCGCGTTACCTTTCTGTGGGTTACAGGTATTGGACTCAGGTTGTCAAGCTTGCATCTTCTGGCTGAGCCATCTTGCCTGCTCGCCCATGAGATCTAGATGTCTGAAGTGGTCCCCCCCTAAGTTGGTGTTTGTTTGGGGTGGTGGGAGGGCGACACAGAGCTAACTAGACTAGAAGTCTGATGTAAACAGCCTAGTAAGGAACTCTGCACCGTGTCTGTGTGACATGTGTAAGTTAGGGTCAGGGGTGAAAGTGTGCAAGTGTCAGTTGGAGTTTGTCGGTTGAGAGACACAGTCATCAGTTGGTGTCAGGAGAATTCTCAGGAGGAAGAGGTAGATTCACTGGGCTGCTCTGGAGCTGCTAGGAGGTAAAAGGGCCGGAGCTGGGTAGACGTGCGGATGAGCTAGCATTCAGATGTGGCGATGATCTAAGTGACTGGCCCTGACCTGCCTGATGCGTGACATGCTCTCCAGCTGGAGGACAGCGGGCTGAGTTGGTGCTGTGGGGAGATGTGTCTGCTCTCAGGGTTGGCCAGTCAGGAGTTTATTTTCCTAGGCTTTCTATTTCAGTTGTCTGTCACTCATACAGCTTTCTTTCAGCAAGCCAAAGTTTCTAGGGAGGCTTTAATTTAAGCAGCCCGGATTAGACAGGGCAAACCTGGAATCGGGCGAGACTGGTTTGTTGCTCTAATCTCAACGTTGATTGCTTGAACCAAGTCTGTGACAGGGAGTGGGAAGGAAGGAGGCCATTTATCAAAGATATTAAAGGGAAGTTGACGGGCCTTCAGGATCTTGCTGAGCAAGGCAGTTGACAGAAGAGGTCAGAAACAAGTGGCCGCAAGAATGACGGTACCCTTGGAACAAGGGAATATTACGTGGGTGTGGGGAGGGGAGCCCTGGGTGGATACACTAATGATGGTTTGGTTTTTGAGTTGTTGGGAGAGCACAGTAGTATTTTAAGTGGCTGAAATCTGGCCTTTACAAAGGCCTTTCCCCTGTCCATCAGTTACAATCCGACTGAAGCTTTCTCACCCAAACCCCAGACCCCAGGGTTTCTCCATGTAACCCGCCCTTTTCTGTCCTGGAACTCTTGTAAACCAGGCTGTCCTTGAATCGAACTCAAGAGACCCACCTGCCTCTAGGCATACGCTGCCATGCCCAGCTAAGAATTTGATATTCACTTATCCTGTTATTCAACAAATACTGGGGCTGAATGTCGTGGTTTATATTTAAAATTCTAGCACTGGAAGCAGAATGTCACCACAGGTTCGAAGTCAGCCTGATCTACACAAGATCCTGTCTAAAAACCAAAAATGCTTCCCTAATAAATACAGGGTTGGGAGGTGGAAGAACGGGACCTGGGACAACGCTTTATACCCTGAAAGCTTACCACCAGTGACCGTTCCTGCAGGCAGGTTCCATGTCCTAAAGATTCCATTCCATCCCTGAGCAGCGCCACCTGCTGGAGGTTAGAGCCTCAACTACACGCCCATTAGGGGCCTGTCTCATTGAAACCGCCATATGGCTATATTAAATTACCGTGTTAAATAGCGTTAATGTGGGTCTGGAGAGATGTGCTCAGCAGTTCAAGAGCACATACTGCTCTTCTGGAGGATGTGTGTTTGATCCCCAACACCCATGTCAGGCAGCTCACAACAGACAGCCTCTTCTCTCCTCAGAAGATATTTGAACACACATGTTCATGTACATGCACTTAGGCACACACATGTGCATGTGCTCATACTGCGGTATATATATAAATTTAATCTTTTTTTTAAAAAAATTAGTATCTTTTAAAAGTATGTTAGATTGAAAAAACCTCTTGTTTAATCCTGTTTTTCTTCGCTCCAGACAAGGGGTAGTTATCATGGAAAGTCCTCTCGCTCACTGCTGTTTGCAGACCTTATCTTATCCATTCTCACAGTATGCCATTAATATTGGTTGATGGCATGAATGACTGCTCATAGCACTATATTTAATTATACGCTATTCATAAAACTTGTCATTTAGGGTTTTGTGAAATTTTAATATTCTATCCTTATGCTTACCCGAGTTTGGTTTGTGTGACTCTGCTCAGGCTGTGGAAGGGGACAGGAACCTGTTCAGAGAGCTGACGTATAACCTGCTCCCCAGAAAGCCAACACCCAACACCAGAACTTGCCCTTGGCTGTCCCGTTTCTGTTAAAAGTGCTCACAGTTGAAGTTGGAGCAGAACCACTGCGGTTTCAGGAACTCAAGGCGCTGGTGGGGTCTGTACTGTGTGAGGCGATGGATGAATGTAGGTCAGACCTTGGAATTTGGAGAGCAGTGGGCCCAGGAGAAGCCTGAGGGACATAGAAAGGGGTCCTCGTGGGCTGTGGATGATGGACATTTCCAGGTCCCTTAGGACATTGGAGACTTACGCTCTGAAGTGGCCAGCATGTACAGAAGCACCCGGTCAAATCCGTGTGGTCTTAGCACTTTGTAAGCAGACTTGGTCTCCGAGTCATGGGTGACTTCCCTGTGCTCACCTGTGACGGCCAGTTAGAGGTGTGAAATGAACTGAGAACAGATGGCAGGGAAAGCTTTTCATCCCCCAGAGCCATTTGCCCAGCACCACAGGGCACGGTTTATTGTGCCGTCTCCATTACCTGGTCAGGGTACTGCTTAAAACATGTCAGTGACCGAAGCCGGATTAAAGCTGCGAGTAAAGAGACTTCACGTCAACTGCAGGAGTGACCCAGCAGACCTAGGGTCCTGTTCACCTGCCTTTCTTGGCTACTGGAGGCTTCTCTCAACCAAACCAGAGAGTGTTTGCCTGTTTTCCTGAACTACAGCCTTTTGTTTTCAGCCCTAAAGGTTAAGGTTTCTTTATAGTCAAAAAAAAAAAATTCCATAACCTGGTCTCTGGGAGTCACATGTTCGTTCGTTCATTCCTGGGCTGCATGCTCCACCACCAGTCTCCATCACCTCTCATCATCCTGTGGGTTTGTACCGATGAATGCAAGTGCTTGCAGAGGCCAGAAGAGGGCGCTGGATCCCTTGGAGCTGGAGTTACAGGGTGTTGCTGGGAACTGAACTCAGGTCCTCTACAAGAGCGGTACATGGCCTTAACCTGTGAGCCACCTCTCCCTCACTCCCATTGCCTCCTCTGCTGGAGCTGAGGTTCTGATGTTGGCAAGCCTCCCAGAAGTGCTGTTAGGAAGGAAGGCCTTATTTACCTCGAGTTGGAGCTCAGAAGGCTAAACAAAATGTCAGAGGTTGCCCTCTCTTCCCAGGAGAAAGGATGGGATGGAGAAAGTGCTGCCTTCTGAAGAAAGAGTAGAAGCTGATTCTAGACTAACAAGAAGTCTCCCTGTGCATTTGCGGTGGACCGGGGTTTTCCCATGGCTTTTGAAGATACTCACCATTTAAAATGTAATTCCAAAGAGTGTGAATTCTTGAAAAGTTCCACCAGCTCTCATTTGCTGTTGACGTGTGTGTGTGTGTCTCGTGTGTGTAAGCCCTTCTTAGTGGCTAAAATCGACATTATTCTTTGAATAGTCACGGTCCAGAGAAAGAGGGTGTGTGTGTAAGAATTAATCTCTGAGATAAAAATATGGCTTTATTCTTTATTGAGTGAATTAATCCCAACATCTTTTTCTGAAGTCCATTTAAGATGTTATATAATATGAATTTTACTAATTAAATAGTTAGAATAAAGCTATTGAACCTAAAATTTAAAATGCAGTAAAAAAATAACAGCGCAAGATCTTGAAAAGAAAGACTTCCTTGCTGGGAATATAAATATAAATAAACGACATAAAGTACCGTGTTACATTTAGATCAAATGTTTTTCTCTTAAATATTCCTCACACAGCGCAGGTATATCCTAATAATGGTTTTTATTGTAGAAATTCGAGGTATATATCATCTTTTGATTGCATAGTGAGATGGTTACTATAAATATGCAAATTATATATCATCTTGCAGATACTTGTGTGGGAAAACTGCATGTCTCTTCTCCCAGTGGCTCTCTAGTTGTTAATGCAGTATCAATTGCAGCCTTTCAGCATCTGGACTTTGGCATAACAGCATCTCTGTCCTTTAACCTGTATCTTCTCTGTCTACTTTGGTCTTATGTATTGACCTTTCCCGTTTCTTCTCTTTCCAAACTTCCAGATGTAAATGGAATCATGCACCATTTTTTCAGTGTATGACTTATTCCACTTAGCATCCTTGTGGAGGAGGTTCAGAGGACCTGAAGCCCATGTGTTTAAATACTTGGTCCCCAGTTGGTGAAACTGTTTGGGAAGAATTAGGAGGAGTGTCCGTGGGAACAGGCTGTGGGGTTTCAAAAGACTTCCCGGTGTCTTTCTCTGTTTTGTGGTTGTGTCTCAAGATGTGAGCTCTCAGCTCCTGCTCCAGCACCATGCCTGCCTGCTGCCTGCCTGCCTGCCTGCCCGCCTGCCCCTCTTCCTGCCTGCTGACATGCTCTCCATCATGATGGTCGTGGACTTGAAACTGTGAACCCCAAATAAACTCTTCTGTAATAAAAGTAGCTAAGACTGTCCTCCAGCTTCATCTGTTTGTTACAAATGCACTGGCATAATTTTCGATGTCAGCTTGAACCTTGTCTGTGGCTTGTCTGCTCCATATGTATGTCCTGCGTTCTTCATTGGTTGATTTTCAGTGGTTTATGTTATGTATGTATTTGCATTTTTGTGTGAAGGCTACTTGACTTGGCTTAGTAGAGGTTCTCAAAGTATTTTGGTTTGGAAGTATTCTGTGAGAGTTTTCTGTGTGTGCCTTTATTATATGTATATTTATTATATTTATATGCACATGTTACTGTTAGTCGGTATTTTCACGTGCTAGTTAAGGCTTATTTTTCTTACCTTGCTGAGATGTGAAAGTGTGTAATCATATGAACGCTCATGAGTTGGGGTCCAGCATGAGCTAAGTCCTTTCCCGGCCTCTTCCATTTGCTAAGAAGCTGTCTGAGCCAGTGGACATTGGCCATTGCAGGGAAGTGTGAAGAAACTTGCATTAATACACTTGAGGATGGTGTGCTGCACATTTAGTGGCATATATATTTGGTTTTTACAGTGTGGGTTCCTGTTTAAGAAAACCTATGATTTAGGAAAAAGACATCAATTTAGTTAGTAAATGCCCAGATCATTAAACTAAGAGCTTTATTTTATTTTATTTTATTTTGCTCCTTAAGGAGCAAAGTAGCTCTTATTTGTGTCTGAAGCTAGAAGGCGGGTGCTAGCTTGGATGTTCCCCATGAGTAAAGAGCTAGAGGCACTGCAGGGTAGCAATGTAGAACGATGTAGCATGTGAAACTGAAGCGGGAGCAAACTGAAGTAGTTTAGATGTACATCTGAAGGTGATAGGCAAGGCACCTTTGAATGACGGTGTCGCTGACATTTGAAAAAGGTGGTTGTTTTTTAAATGAATGAGTTTAACAGAATAAATTACGAGTAGAGGAGGTCAGCAGGAGAGGCAGAATAAAGGAATAAAATCCATTATCATTCATAAAGTAAATAAAAGTTGGGATTGCAGCTGTATAGATCTTTGGGCGTGATACAGTTAGATGTATTAACACAAGCCTGCAAATATGCTGGGAATCGTGTGCTTTGGGCAGACTCCGCTGGTGGCACAGGCAGAGCTTGTGACCAGTGATGGCTTGAGTGGGTGGGGACTTGAAAGCTGCGGGTCATAGGCCATGTAGGGTCACATTCCTTCTGAACCTCCTCCTCTCTCCCTCTTGTTGTATTCACAGGACAGCCTCCCAGAGTGGGAAGCAGGTCAGGCCTGGTCTTTCCAGGCCCTGATTCTCAGATGCTTTCCCAGATGAGTGGGGAGGACGGTCGGGTCAGCGGGATGTGTACTCCCCTTAGTGTCTGCTTTCAGTTAACCACTTAGCTCTTGGGGAAGGCTGGAGTCAGTGCTTCAAGCAAGTGGAAAGCCTTTGTGAATTCGGAATAGTGCTGCCCAGAAAGCACAGAAATATCCAAAAGGATGATCGTAAAGGGGCAGAGAACTTGGATGTGTGTAGGAGCCCTGGTCCATCTGGCCTCACAGGCCACCTGCTGACCTGGGCTTTACAGCGTCAGGCCAGCCCTCCCTCCAGCTGCTGTCGTGAGTGATGCTGAGCATTGTTACAGCAGATCCACAAAGACGCTCTGAGCTTGACGGTAGCTTTGTGGAGAAGTAAAATCCAACAGGGTTCTAGGTCTTCTTAGTAGAATGGTTTCTGTCTGGCTCATTTCTGTAGTGTCACGGAAGGAGATTGGCATTAGGTATTTCCGTTACTGATTTCAGTTTCCCAAAAGTGTTAACGGGGAAAAGCAATAAGCTAGCAGGAGAGAATATACAGAAAGAATTAGGACTTTGCCCCAAGCTATTGCTCTTGAGGACTTTCCCCAAGCTATTGAGGGGCAAACTCAGTAGCTGGGCACAGAGGTATGTAGCTCTCTGTGAGTTCGAGACGTTCCTGGTCTGTCTCCATAGCCAGGTCCAGGCCAGTTAAGGCTACATCGACTGTGTTTCAGGAGGAGGAAACAAAAACAAGGCAAAGCATGACTACAGTATGTAGAGCTACATACACCCTTGGGGGTGCAGCACATCCTGGTCTCTCCTGGGCCTGCTCCTCTCTGGGACGGGGTCTCCAGTGGAAGGTCCTGTGGCTGCTTCTGGACAGCCGTCACTAGCCTCCTATTTGCAGATCTGTGTTCTGTGGTTTTATTTACATCTGGAGTCCACTGCATCATGAAAATATTAAATGCAAAGTGCCAAAAATACAATTCCTACATTTTGAAAGGTTTGGTGTTTTTTGAGGGGTGTGGTGACATCCCGTGCTACCCTGTCCAGGATGTGAATCCTCTTTGCATACTGAATTCATGCTGGGTATGTTAACCTTCTTGCTAGTCAGTTAACAGTGTCTTCGTTATAAGCTTGCCTGCTGGGGTGACAGTGATGGTATTCAAGTAAGTCCCTTTCCGCAGACTCACACTAAATTATGTCTACCTCATTCTTGTGATTTCATGTCTCCAGTAAGGCATTGTACTGTCTCATATCAGAAGGGTAACTGAAGCAAACCAAGATATTTTGGGGGAGTAAGACCATATTTCACATAGCTTTAATAAATATATTGTAATAGATTATCATAGGTGTGCACGTGTCCACACATGCACACATGAAAACACACAGTATGTACAGGGTTTGGTGATACCCACCGGGAGGTCTCGGACTATATGTCTCCTATGGAGAATGGGTCCTGCTGTGACCGGGACTTTGGGGACAGCTTAGCTCGTTTTCAGGTAGTCTGTGATCCTCTAGCAGGCCAAGCCAGCCTCTCTATATCATAATGAGAGGCATAGGGGCTGGAGACATGGCTAATCGGTTAAGAGCATTGATTGCTCTTCTGGATGACCCAGGTTCAGTCCCTAGCAACCACATGGTGACTCACAGCCGTAACTCCAGCCAAGGGCATCCGACATGCTCTTCTGGTCTCCATGGGTACTAGGCATTCATATGGTGCACCAAAACATTCAGACAAAACACCTAGACACATAATTTTTTTTAATTAAAAAAGAGAAAAGGCATTCAAGTAAATGAGCACATGCACAGGACTCTTGAAGCCTAGGTTAAGTACTGGGGTAGTGTGACCTTTGACCTCTGGCACTTCTTATCGGCTAGTGAAAGTCTCATTATTCAGCTCAGTTCCTGTCGGCCAACTCAGATTCAGGGTGTGGGCTGAAGTAGATTGCATCTTTTGGTGAGAGCAGATTCGTACCACAAAACTAGAGATTCAAAGAGAAAGGAAAAAATGGAACACTTCAAATCCCAAAGCATGTACCGAAAAATACTGCTGACCCTGCCCCCATCTCAAATACGGGATTAAACTGGATAACGGACTCATTGCTGATCATGTACTTCTTGAGGTCCAGAGTGCGCCTCGGTGGTTCTTCTGGGCCTGGAGGAACTGCTTGAGTTTCAGGGTGTTTGGATACGGTATTCTGGATGAGCTCAGAGCTCTGCCCACGCCTCTAGGGCAGTGTGGGGACCAGGCCCTTGTCGTGTTCACCCCGTTTTATTTCCTGTAAGCATGCTTCCTCAGATTCAGGTTTTGTTCACTCTTTCTTGCTTATTTGTCTGGTGACGTGAGCTTGCCAAAAGTGGAGCTATCCCTTGGTCCTGGTCACCACTAAATTCTCAACCCTTAGAATTGTACTTTTTTCTCCTGATGGGATTTGTATTATATACACTTTGGAATTAACATGAAAACAGCTTGTTAAAATACCACATGTAAACCCCATGTCTTTCATACCTGTAGAAACTTATTTGGGTATTTATTACTTACAGGGGAGATGTGGAAGCTCAGAGAAAATGTATAGTTGAATCCACAAAAGTTACCACAAATAAAAGTAGGCTGTCTGAAGAATGGAGAAGGACAGATTTGTCCCCAGACTTCAAAGGTGGGTGGGGTGGGGAGTGAAAAGAAATCTGATGGATTGGAGTAGAAATTCTCCCGAGAAGCCACACAGGGAGTGGGTGTAGTTAAGGATGCCAACTGCAGGGTGGGGTGGAGGTGTGATGTGGTGTGGTCACTGAAGTTGTGGTTCTTAGGCACCAGTTATGGGTGTGACAGGGTCCTGAAGAAGAGGGCGTGCAGGGGTAGCAGGACTTGGGGGTGGAAACATCATGAACTCTTTAAGACAGTACAGTAGTCCTCAGAGAACAGCACAGAGAGCTCAGATGCTGAGGCCAAGTCCTCACAGGCTGAGGAGACGGCCATGGAGGAGGAGTATGGTAGTGAGTGGAGCTACTCCCTGGCTGCTTTCCTTAGAGGCCAGGCTGGAGACCCGGTCACAGGAAGGACAAAGCGCTGTGGGGCTAATAATGTAGGATCAAGGGGTGGGTAGGGAAAATGGTGGAGATGATGATGGGCATTGATTGATTTATGGATTCTTAGAGAAAGGATCCCCCTTGGCTAGAGTCTCATTTGCTAAAAGGTGGTATCATCCCAGCAATCCCGACTCTGCCTGCTCCTAGTGGGTGTTTAGGGAGATACATGTGAACTTACGTACTAAATACGTGCAGCCTTCTACACTGTTCCAGTGGATGGCAAAGTCTGCACGTGATTAAGTCCCTTTTAAACAGTGTGATATTTACCTGCAACACACCCCCCCTTCCTGTAAACTTTAAATTATCTTTAGATTGCCTAAATACCTAATGGTATGGAACCATGCATTAATAGCCCCCCATATTGATTAAGGGATAGTGACAAGAGAAACTGTATGTGTTCGGTACAGCCATAGCCATCGTAGGCCTCATGGTGTAGCATATGACTAAGACGTGAGGAATACCACTCAAACAAGTGCTGGTGAGGCCAAGCATCCGTGGGGTGATGGTAGCTGTGGGGGAGGGAGGGGGGATGTGTCTCATCTTTTCCCTTGGATGGACTTGGCTTCTTGTACCCTGTGGCAGCCACAGAGCATCTTTTTAGATCCATGTTGCTTTCTGTCTGCCGTTGTTCAACCTGTGGGTGTGAAATACAAACATAGAGGACTGACAGTAAATTCATTTAAGATCTTTCATGTTTTCTCTGGGGTTTTTTTGTAATAACTTTTTTAAACTAGAAATGGCATTTTCTAAATGGGAACTATTTAAAGATGCCCAGCATTAATATGTACAAATACTGAAGGATAGTTTAATTTGTAGAATGCTAGTTATTAAGTAAATTAAATCTAAAATGTAAGGACTAAGATTTCATGTTTATATTTCTTATTCTTTTGTTAGTTTCTTGCAGCCGTGTTAACACTGGACATCTTCAGGGTAAATACTGAATCTCTTGTCTTGCTCTCCTTTCGAAAGTTCACAGCATGTGCTGAGCCAGAGCAGACTTTGGTAACCTTCCACCCTGGGGTTGGTGCATGCAGCAATGCAGGAATGACAGCAGAAGGCTACAAGTTCCCAGAACCCCCTGGGAATCACTGTAGAAAAGCTTTTGACCGGGACTATACACGAAGAATAATTAACAGCAGTTACTTTCTTCCCTCCACTCTTTGGTCAGGCTCGTTCCCATGAAAGAAGTAAGACTGGTTAATAATCTTGTGTAATTAAACTGCTTGCGCAATACAAGGCAGGCTTTATTTTTTATTTTTAATTTGGTGCTACAGAATCGAACTCATGGCCTTGCCTTGTTAGGCCTTACTGGGAGGAAACGTCCCAGTTGCTAGTGAGGGATGTCAGGGCAGGAGCTTGAAGCAGAAACACTGGAGGAACAGATGCTGGTTACAGGCTTGCTCCCATGCTCATGAGCAAACTACCTTTCTTAAACAGCCCAGGCCCACGTGCTCAGGATGGTGCTGCCCACTGTGGGCTGGGCCCTCCTACATCAATTAGCAACCAAGAAAATGTCCACAGGCCAGTCTGCTCCCCTCGCCCCGGATGACCCCAGATCTGTGTCAGGTTGACAGCTGAAGCGACTATGACAGAATGAAAAGTGGTTTTTGTTTTTGTTGGGATTTTAAATTTTCTTTTATGCGTATGTGTGTTTTGCCTTCATGTTTATATGTTTACTACATGTGAACCTGGTGCCCGCAGAGGTCAGAAGAGCAGAAGAAGATGTTAAATCCCTGGAACTGGACTTCAGGTGGTTATAAGCCACCTTGTGGGTGCTGGCACTGAGCCTGTTCCTCGGCAAGAGCGGCAAGTGCTGCCAAGCCATCTCTCCAGCCGCCCAGTTTTTATTGTCATTCTTTTCAGTCCTCCTGCCTTTCCATTGAACGTCTTTCTTTTTATTTTTTTAGGCAGGGTCTCACTGTGTAGACCAGGCTGTCTGGAGCTCACTGTGTAGACCAGGCTGTCTGGAGCTCACTGTGTAGACCAGGCTGTCTGGAGCTCACTGTGTAGACCAGACTGTCCTGGGGCTCACTGTATAGACCAGGCTGTCCTGGAGCTCACTGTATAGACCAGGCTGTCCTGGAGCTCACTGTGTAGACCAGGCTGTCCTGGGGCTCACTGTGTAGCCCTGGCTGTCCCAGAGCTCACTGTGTACACCAGGCTGTCCCGGAGGTCACTGTGCAGACCAAGCTGTCCCAGCGCTCACTGTATAGACAAGGCTGTCCCAGAACTCAATGTGTAGACCAGGCTGCCTCGAACTCCTGCCTTTCCTTCATGAGTGCTGTGATTAAAGTGAGCGCCACCTCGCCCAGCTCCATTGGATGTCTTTATGCCATGGGCTGGCATCTCTGGTTCAGACCTGGAAGTTCCTGCTTTTGGTTTTCCATCAGCAGATGTTTATTGAGGAGTAGGAAAAGACACTATTTCTAGAGGAAGGGACCTCTCTGCTACTCCCAGTCTGGTCCGAACGGCTGTAATGAACGAATGGTGAATTTTATCCATATATTTGTCTGTATTCGTCGAAGTGGTTTCCCTTTTTAATTTACTGCTTCAATGAATTGCATAAGTTTATCAGTATCCTTGGTAATCTTGAACCTCATGTTGATAAGAAAAACTGAATTTGGTTATGTTGTACCCTTTTAAAAATTAATAAACTTGGGGCTGGAGAAAGTTATTGTAGGGGACCTGAATTCAGTTCCCAGCACCCACATCAGGTGTCTCCCAACTGCCTGGAACTCCAGCTTCAGAGAGCGGACACCTCTCTGACCTTCTTGGTCACACACAGAGACATGCATACATATACATAAATAACAAAAATAAAAACCAGCAAACTATATGTTAGGGTTGGGTTTGGCAAAGTTGGAAAGAAGGCGTAAGGAGTTCTGCACATGCACTCATGCACATCTGCCCTGCTGTTGATGCCGTGCACATCAGAATTGGTGCACACTCATGCACATCTGCCCTGCTGTTGATGCCGTGCACATCAGAATTGGTGCACATGCGTTGTCTTTCCTTATTTCTCTGAATTTAGTGTATTGAGGTTGACTCTAGCTTAATGGATCGTGAGGACTGTGTAAGGGTGGTCTCCTCCATGGTGACACACAAGATAGTTTCATTGCCCTGAACTCTCTTTGCATTGCTTTGCTGGGTTTGTCTAGCAGCTTGCTGCTGGTGATAGTAACCAAGTCATATAATATAATGCCCTTCTTCTGTGCCCTTATTTTCTTGGATGTGTAGGTTGTTGTGACCTCAAAGCAGGAGTTGGGGGGTTTCTGCTCTGCTCCTGAAGAGCTGGAGACTGGAGTTGGTTACTTGATAGTTTGACTTTGTTTCCTCTGTACAGCTCTGTCGTATTTTAGAAAACTGTGTTTGGCGCATTTTAGTACAGAATTGTGCCAAGTGTGGAATACTCCCCAGAGTGCACTCAGTGTTGCATCAGCAGGAGAGGGTCTCTATCTCCAGTAATGCACTGACCTTGGATTTGTGCTTTGTTAGAGGCACACGGGCACAGGGGCTCGTGGGCATGAGCGTGCAGGTGTGTCTGGGATCTGAAGTAGAGGCACACGGGTACGAGTGTGCAGGTGTGTCTGGGATCTGAAGTAGAGGCTCAGGGGCGCAAGCATGCAGGTGGGTCTGGGAGCTGAAGTAGAGGCTCAGGGGCACGAGCCTGTAGGTGTGTCTGGGATCTGACGCAGCACTGCCCTTAGCTCACTTGGCTGCTTATTTCTAAGACCTAGAGCATGACTTCCCCCAATAATGTTTCCACTATGGCTTTGTCATGCATTTCCTTGATATGAGCTCTTAGGATGAAATGTATTGTTGGCAGGCTTTCTCTCTCTCTGTAGAACATGAAAACTCTGCATGTATTTATTCAAATATGACCCTCATGTCTGTCTGTGCTCCCTGTGGGAGATACAGTAACAGCCTTACATGGTAGCCCTCACCCTTTCAGATGTCAGAGAAACAAAAATCTTCCTTCAGAGAATTTTCAGCTACAAAGAGAAAGTTTTTAAAAGTTCAAATAATCTTTTTACTGAAATTGGAAAAGATGAGATGAAATGAATATACCATGGCAAATAACCTGCCAAGTACCGGGGCTGCAGAGATGAGCTACACCAGGTCAACAGATCCCTGGAGCCTCATATGCCTAGTGGATTTTGAACTATTTGCTTCGTTTGATGCACTTTGGGAAAAATATGTTGCATGCTAAGACATCAGCCTGGCCTGGTACTTGCTGTGTTGCCCAGGGTACCATCAAACTACAATTCTGCCTCAGATCGGGTTGTAGCAATCAAATCATACCTAACTCCCACTTTACCCTGTCTCCATGTGGATACAAACCCGTTTCGGTTGGAGATTTTGAGAGCAGAAACTCAGAAACAACTTTCCTTTAAGTTTTGGTCCGTTTGATTTGTGTGGCTGCCAGGTGTTTTCTATGCATGATCTCCTCTATTGTCCACCATGGTGACCTAGTCACCACTAACTGGGCATTTATTTAGCTGTTAATATATAAGCGGTTGACTTTCCAAATGAGGAGGTAGAATTGAGACTCATGCTTAGGGTTGGCTTAGAATCATCTAAAAGATCTCAGCTGTGCTTTGTGGAAAAACTTCCGTCTGAAAAAAAAAAAGCAGACAAATCCCATCTACAGTATCAATAGGGTATCAGCTTCCAGGGGCCACCCTCTGGATACACCCCAAATCCCCAGTGGGTGCCTGAAACCGTAGCTTTGCATTTGCCCTTTTATTTCCTATACATATGACTCAGATACAATTTAATTTTATAAATTAGGTAAAAAATTAAAACAGCAGCAAAGAAGAAAGTAGAAGCACAAATACTGCAGTTAAAAAGGCCAGCATCTGTTTTGTTCCTGGGACCTTTATTAATGGTGGCTTTGGTAGCTGAGACAGCTGAGTAACCAGTGGATGGGTCTGGGTGGGTAGTCACTCAAGTAACCTCAGATCCAAGCTGTTTGGGGGAAGAAATTGTATCTGTAGTAAACATGCATTTTGTAATTTTGTCTGCCTCTTGTCATTTTGCAAACACTGAAGTATAACTACTATTTACATCAATTTTATATTGTGGTGGGTATGTATCAGTAGAGGAACATTTTGTCCCACCCAGTTCTACAGCCGTTCAGTCCCAAAGAAACACACAGGGGCCTCCGTTATACACTTGGCCTATTAGTCAGGACAAAAACTTCCATCTACAGGTATCTAAGTAACGTAGAGACCAAGTGTACAGAGGTGGCACATAGATTATATGCAGATACTGAATTTAAAATGAAGATAATTGTTTGTTTTCTGAGATAGGATCTTTCTCTATGTAGTCCTGACTGTCCTGAAATTTGCTGTGTAGTAGACGAAACTGTCTTCAGAATCTCAGATCTGCCTGCCTCTGCCTCCTGAGTGCTGGGGTTAAAGGCCTACACTCCCCACGCCAGGTTTAATATACAGGATTGAGCACGTGCAGACACGGGTACTCATGGGAGTAGGCTTGTAACCATTGGTTGCAGATACTGAATCTGGACATGCTGGATTAAAGGATGGTTTGTGTTCTGGGCAGGTGAAGTTTGCTCATGCTACCTGGAACAGTAAACAACATAACACTTAGGAGTTGCAACCTTCCACCCCTTGACCCCTTGTTGTTTTTCTAGCTGACTTCTTGCTCAGCCTTGGCAGAACGTTCCCGCCCTGCCTCCCCAGTGCTGAGATTATGAGCACACACCAACACCTGGCTATTAGCGTTTTTTGCTTCAGGTCACACTTCTGCGGCAAACATTTAACTTTCTGAGCTTCTCTCCAGTCTCCTATCTTGAATTTTTCATTAAATGCTTAGTAAGTTGTTTGAAGGTAATGAAAACCATAGAAAGCAAAACTGGCTAAGGGGGGAACTACTGAGTTAACCCGTCCAAGACAGTGGTACAGATCTGAACAGTGCTCAATTATGGAATCGGTTTGTATTATCTGTGTCATATTATTATAAAAAGCTTTTTTTTTAAAGCTCCTACTGTTGATCCCACTGATCGGGAATAAGACCACTACCACACTTTAAAGCCAAATTTGAAGCAAGCTTTAATTAAATACTGGCCAGGTAGGTGGGCTCTGGCCAGGTCCATACCCAGGTTCCTGGGAAATGGCTCAGAATCAAGTATGGTAAGGGCTTAAGAAGGAAACCCCATAATTCATTGCATTTCCCAGCAGGTCCAGTCAGGGGCATCATGCACCTACCTTCCACATGTGATCAAGCACATCCTGTGCAGATAGTTCAGACAAACTTGTTTAGGGGAGTGAAAATGTGCCTTGTTCTCTCCCATAAACAACAGCCTCCAACATTTGAGGAGCCGTCTGTCCTTGGGCAAGGGGCTTTCAGATCAAAGGCATTTTTGTTTCATGGATCTCTAAGACAAAGTGATTAAAACTTAAAATGTCTTACGCTACCATGTCATCTGATACAACCATTATCATAAACCTTGATCAAATTTATAATGAAGTTTGAAAAAAAATTAAGTCCATAAAATTAGTTTTCCGGTTGATGTGTTTCCTACAGTGTTATGGTAAAGGGGGCCATACTATTCTGCTGGCATGGGAAATTGACTGACTGCATTCAGCAAATTGTATGGATGTTCCTACCTCATTTCTTTTTCAAGTTCTGAGCTTCTCACTTTATGGTTTCCTGTTTTATAAAAGGAGAAAGTAGCCCCACAGATAGTTACTGTAAAGTGCTGCTCCCCTGGGCAATCTTGCCCCACCTCCCTCCAACCTTACCCCAGCCTCCCTGCTTCCTGTGGCGACAGAAGAACTCAGATGTACTCTTTAGAAGGTAGACAACTGGACAGTTTGTTGCGGTAATCCAGTGACATAGGCTGACCCTCAGATATCCCAGCTCGCTTTTTGATTGATGTCCCACTGCAGCAAAGTGGGTTGAGTTTTATTTAACTTGTTCATCCTTTGTGTGTTTGTTTTAGTCCCTTGTAAATAGACAACATTTCTGTCGTTGTCTTTGAACTCTCATTACGAGCTGTTAAACTCCTCTCCTGTGTGATTCAACTGGTGTCAGTACAGTTTGGAGCAGAGTTCAGAGAAATGACTGGGTCCGGCATTAGAGACAGGCGAGTGTTTTCTAGTGTGCCTTTGACGTTTGCTGCGTGCAGATGGAAGTTCTCAGCCTCTGTTGTAGGAAAGCCTTGTCGTGGTTCTGTAGGGCGACAGATTAAACACAGCTGGGAATGAAGCAGCTCTTCCAGTCTCACAGACACTCGCCACCCTCTGCCTATTTTCCTGTTTGTATTCCTGGGAGCAAACAGCTGGGCGTCCATTTTTTCCTTTTTTAAAATGTGACTCTCAAAAGAAACAAACTGGGCTTTCAGACTTAGGAAAACTTTGTTATTGACTTTTTCAGTTGAAATGCTGATTTGTTATTGAAGTATTTGTCATTGTATTAAGGTACTGCTTGGAAGTTGCCCGCCATCTTCTCCTTCATCTGGTAGCCGTGTGTGCGCTTCTGCTTTCTTCATCCTACGGCCACCCTAATCTGACCCTGCATGCCTGGCGTCATTACAGTTCCTACCTCTGCATAATACTTCCTCACTAAAAACACTTCACTGAGAAATCTGTACAACCCGCTTAGCCCTCAATAGTATCCCCTTCAGTGATGAAATGTGTGCATTTGAAGCTACTTTTAAAATGTATTTCTAGACTGATTAAATGTCAGTATTCTAAAGCCATTTTGTATTGTTCATATTAGCTTTAGATCTTCAGGCTTCAGATCAAAGAAAGGGCCATGAGTAAATAAGAACTTTAATTTGATCACTTGAATCAACCACGTGTTTGAAACACTTCTCAGAATACCTTTAGCTTAGGTATTGCTCTGCATCTGTAGTTTTCTCTTCATTTGTTTTTTTGTTTTGTTTTTACATCCCAACTGTTTCTCCTCCCTCCTCTCTTTCCAGTCCCCTGCATCTATATTTTAAAAACAATTTATTATATGAAAATGTTATTTTTTTCTGATTACAGAAGAAATAGATATCCCTATTAGAAAAATACAGAAAATCAGTTGGAGAAAACTCCCACCTGCCATGCTCTCCAGAGGATTGGCTGACATCCTGTTTCCTTTGTGATAAGACAAGAGCACCGAGGTCTGATCATTGTAATGATAGCCTGATGCCCTAAACATTTCAGTTACACCCGTGACCCCTAGATTGTTATCAGTGTTGTTAGAACTCACCATGTGATGTAAGTCTAGTGGTGCCTCTCCCACCTTTGTGACCCCCTTCAGAACTCGCCATGTGATGTAAGTCTACTGGTGTCTCCCCCACCTTTGTGGCCCCCTTCAGAACTCGCCATGTGATGTAAGTCTAGTGGTGTCTCCCCCACCTTTTTGGCCCCCTTCAGAACTCGCCATGTGATGTAAGTCTAGTGGTGTCTCCCCCACCTTTGTGGCCCCCTTCCTTTCCCAGACACTGGTGACACTTGCCTGTGTGCCTTGATAATCATTTGGGGTCAGTACATGTGGATTTTAGACATCCCACCCCCACCCCACTTTTTGGCAGAGTCTTATTGTGTACCCTGGACCATTCTGGCCTGGAACTTGTAAGCAGAGACTGCTCATTCATCTCCCGGCTGCCCAGACCCGAATAATCACACAGAAACTATTAATTACAACACGGCTTGGCCAACGGCTTAGGCATATTCCTACCTAGCTGTTATATCTTAAATTGACCCGTTTCTATTAATCTGTGTATCGCCATGAGGCTGTGCTTTACCAGGTAAGGTTTCAGCATCTGTCTCCTTTAGCAGCTACATGGCGTCTCTCTGACTCTGCTCTCTCTCTCTCTCTCTCTCTCTCT
>LOJH01009503.1:0-28370 GCA_001685095.1 Ellobius talpinus
TGGGGGTAGGGTGGGGGTAAGGGGAGATGGGGAGAGAGAAGGGAGAAGGGGAGGGTAGGGAGAGCTTGGGGGAATGGGATGGTTGGGATGGAGGAAGGCTCAATCACCATTTTTAACAATGTATTTGTGAAGAGTCCATGGGTAATACAACTTGAATGTAAGCCTGTGCGTATGGGCTGTCCCCACTGTGAAGTCCACGCAGACTCTTTGGCACAGCATTTTTGAGAGATGTATACCTGTAGTGTGGTGAGCAGGTTCACCATCTTAACACGTAATCTGGTGAAGCTGGGTAAAAGCAGGTCTGCCATCTCAACATGTTATCCAGTGAAGCTGGGCAAAAGCAGGTTTGCCATCTCAACAAGTTAGCTGGTGAAGCCGGGTAAAAGCAGGTCTTCCATCTCAACGCGTTATTCCTTGAAGCTGGTACTGATACTATTACAAGTACTCTGAGTTATACCAGTTTTTATTTGAAAAGTGGAGCTATTTCCTGGTGTGCTCCACTCACACACCCATCAGATTGAGCCTCTGGCAGAAGCTCTTACTGCCAGGCATTAGTGGAGGCCAGGAAGACCCATGCATGTCACTGTCATGAAAAAGAGAGGGGAGGGGGGAACCACAGGGTTCAGAGATTCAAATAATGACTACGTTGTCCAAATATCTAGAAGAGGGCAATTCTGATGATAGGGTTAAGAAAATGCAGCCCAGAAGCACATCTTAGTTTAAAAACCAGGTTTTAGTCTTGGACTTAAGTGCATGAAAAGTTCCCAGTATCGAGGCTTTATTGGAGCTATGAGGTCTTCTGAAACATATAGAATGTTTCAGAAGTGACCCACGGGGTAGGGGAAGAGAAGGAATCCATGAAACACACCCCAATAAAGCCATCTCCTTGTCAAAGGTTGTCCCAAGACGATCCCACATTGCAGTTTGAAACAGTACATCTTGAAAAGTAGACTAAAGTTTGGAAGAAACAGCTGGAGACTTCCAAGTAGGCCCTGGTCATAAGTAGATTTATTTATTATTTGTGCATGTGTGCATGCATGCGTGTGTACATGCGTGTGTGCGTGTGTGTGCATGCATGTGTGTGTACGTACAGGCACACGTTTGTGCATGCATCCTTGAATGCATGATGATGTGGGAGGGTGTAGTATGTATGCATAGTGGGCATGTGAAAGTTAGAGAACAGCCTGGTGGAGCTAGGTTGCAGGAAGCTGAACTCTGGTTACCTTATCAGGCTTGATAAGTACCTTTAACTGCTGAGCCATCTTGCTGACCCTCAATTTCTTATTTTTGAAGAGGGAAAAAAAGGCCAATGATGCTTTCAAAGTTTGTAAAGTAAAATAAAATAAAAAAGCAAACATCTATTAGTAGAATCAATGTTTGAGCACTGAGGATAAATGAGGTCTCAAGTTCATAGGCATCACAAGTAGTAAGCACGAACTACCCTGTCAAGTGGTGAAGGGTACCATGGGGAACAGTATGATGTGACAGAATCCAAGCAGGGACACAGGGTGACAGGTGGGGCAGATGTGAAAGCGGCTAACTGAATAGACTTCTCTGCAGACGACACATTCGAACTAGAATCTCGAGGCAGAGGAGCTTTGTAACACAGGCAAGGCCTCCGAAATGCAAACAAGGGTCACACTCACTGAGTGAATTGAAAATGGGAAGGAGACCCTTGGAAAGATCTCGGCCTGACATAAGAAACAAAGTGTCATATGAAAAATTTTCACATGATAGTGAATTTGCTGCCTACTTTTTTGGGGTTGCCTTGGAGACAGAGAGTTTTACTTGGAGGATGGATGGATGGGTTCATGGATAGATACAATTGTGTTAGGAATAAATACTTATCTTGGCCCCTCCCATTTCTCATTTGTCGCTGTATCTCGGGAGCCTTTGAAAGAACTCTTATATCAGATGACACAATGAGCCAATCTTAGTGATTCTGACCCAGCTACTTTGTCCATCTGAGAGCCAAGTGTAGCTCATCTTATGCACTGTATAATTCTTTCCGGCAGAGGTCAGAGTCTGTGGCTCAATTGAATTACAAATGCCAATTATTTGAAGACTTTTGTTGTTGTTTTTCATTTTGCAAAAAGAATCACAATCGTCTTTCTCTTACCAGACAGGAAGCACTTCTTGCGGCCATTAGTGAAAAAGACGCAAACATTGCCTTGCTGGAATTGTCTGCCTCCAAAAAGAAAAAGACCCAGGAAGAAGTCATGGCTCTGAAGCGGGAGAAAGACCGGCTGGTGCATCAATTAAAGCAGCAGGTGGGGCGTCCTGCACACAAGGTGTGTCTTGCTGGGTCTGGGGCCTTGGTGCTTTCCCTGGGTTTTGCTATTCTTCATTCTCCCATGCCCTTTCTGCAGCTCAAGCAGCTACAACCAGGTAGGAGCAGAACGGCCTGCACTGTTGCTAGAACACCTCGTTACCGCTTCTCTGTTGATGTGCATGCGGCTGGGCTTGTGTGGCCTGCGATTGGCACCGCTTTTCTTTCTTTTGTATTTGCATCATCTCCCAGAAGTAACTCTCAGCTCTCTCCCTTTCAGTAGCTTCCCACTTCTAGTTCAACCTGAGAAATGCCTAGTTAAACTCTATCTTTCACTTCGGTCTTGCTCACTTTCTGGGCTCTGTGACGAACCCGCCCGTCTAGTTCGAGGTTCCTTCCCTCTCTACTTCCAGCTTGTGTTTTCCAGCTGTTTCCTCCAGGATCTTTCGGTGAAGGAGCATCTCCCAGCTCTAGTCCCCCTAGACTAGGCTTAGAGACCTGCCTGCCATGATCCATTCTAATTTAAAGTCACCTTTTGGGCCCCATTATCCTTTATTTCCTTCTCTTGGCCATTGTGTTCGTCTTAGAGAAATGGAAGGAGGGAGAATCCTAACTTTTACCAAAAGATCTTTGCTTGAGGGAGGGCTCTCTGGAAGGAGCTTGAGAAGAAATAATTGTACCTGAAGTAACTGGGAAACCATCTCTGAAATCTGTAGATGATCTTTCTTCACCGTGTGTAACTTGGCAAAGGACCAAGGTGTAGCTCAGTGGTAGGGAATTTGACTAGCCCTGTGTTCTCTCCCCAACATGGGTTGGAGGTGGAGAAATCACTTCTATATATGATGAGGACTTGGGTAGAGCAGTGGTTAAGCATATCCATTCAGATTCTTACTTCATCAAACCTACTCAGCTCAAGGCTGTATGGCTGCCACATTTCAACTAGAACCTGAGGAACTCTCTAGATGGCACATAGTTACTATGTAGAATGTCTCCATGGATTTGGGGTCCTGGGACTGACTCTTTACCTGCTTAGATGAACTCTACTGAACACAGTACCTGGAATAAGCCACCTTACTCTGCAAAATGCCATCTCTTTCCCTCACTGGGAAGGAAAAGGCATTCTTTGGCAGTGAGCTTGAGTCCATTTCCCATAGGACTGCCTTGCTGAAAGACAGAGAGAGAACCCTGCCATGCCTGGGCAACCTTCTCCTTGCAGAGGGAGGGTCTCATTTGCTGCCAGACATTGGGGTCATTCCACAGAGTGGCATGCCTCGCTAGCATTGTTCCCGGGGCTCGGGAATGCTTATATCTGACCTCTGTTTGGGGCTGTGCATCTTCTTCATTGGGTTTTCCAACCACCTGGCCTTAGTAAGTCAAGATGAGCCTCTTTCTTTGCTTTCCCCTAATTTTTTCCCTGAGCACCTAGCACCCTCCCCTCCTGCACCTAACTATTGTAGCTTTCTCCCACAGGTTTATAGGCCTAGGAAACAGCCCCCGTGCTCAAATATACCGTGCAATTGTGATGCTGGCTACAGCCCAGATTTTACGGCCAAGTACCACGGCTCCAGCTACGATACACACATGAGCCAAAGGTCTCAGGTCAGTCAGCTGCTAAGGAGACACACCCCACTGTGGAGGGTGGGAAGACAGAACTACTTTTATCTTGATTGTCACCTCTTGTGCAGATTTCTAGGATTTGGTGGCCATAAAGTCTGGGACCACACAGAAGACAACATCATTTTGTGATCTGTAGTATCATTTTATTGGTTTTATTTTTCCCAGTGGTTCCAAATGTGGTGGCCACCCTTCAGAGTCAAATAGCTTGGTCAGGCTGCCAAACAGGGGTGGGGGCAGGAGCGGTATGACCAATCACAGGGGATTGCTTTTCCTTTCCAGCTCTTAGGTACATTTTTTTCCATATCACTTCTACCTTTCTCAGTTCTTTTTTTTTTAATTAAGCTGCTTCTCTCTCTCTTTTTCAGCATCATAACTACTTTCGCAAATGCCAGTAAGAACTGAGGGAAACCGCACAAAGCTTCTTGAGGCAGGTTCAGCTTGGGGGTCATAGGACTCTTGGAAATCCTAACTGTGTGAGTTAGGCTTCCTCCTAGAGCGAGGCAAAGTTGGAAGGGTTTCCATGGCGAAAGGAAGAGCAAAGAAGGAAGTCAGGTTCCCTGGTGACACGCTCAGCTTTGAAATCCTTCCTCCTATCCCACCTACCACACGGTGATAAAAATCCCACATTTGGGTATCTTCATTGCAAGTGATTATGCAAGAATAACCATTCATTTACTTGAATTAACTTGAATGTCAGTTCTTTCTCCCTTTTATTGTGTTTGCTGTGGTATGGGCTATGTGTTCACAGTTTCTCAGGGATTTATTTTCCCTTATCATCATAACAGCTCCGCACATCTGGGACAAATTTTTTTCCTTTTTAAGGGGACACAACTCAGGTTCAAGGGTGTGGAATTATTATCCAAAGACCCACAGCTGGTAGTATGCCTTAGGCTTTAGGACTATCTACCATCCCCAAAACTCACACAGCCCATCACATGCGGAAAGAAATCCTGAGTGACAACTAACAGGATATTTCCAGAAATTGTGAAGTTTCGGTACTTTATAACCCTGAAGTCATTGCTTAAATACCCAGGTAAGACTTCCACCAATGCCAGCCTGGAGTTCTTAGGCTTCAGTATTGGATTGCCTTAGAAGTTAGTCTTAGTTGTGAGCTTCTATCATGTGCTGGGAGTGAGTCTAAGGTCTTTGCATGTACTCACTCATCAAACTCCAATGAACTGGGGGCTTGATGCTCTCAGAGAGAGGAAGACAGTGTCCAGAGAGGCTAAGCTCTTTCCTTAGGCCACACAGTCTTCAGTGGTTTTTACCTAAGACATTCATGGTTGAACTGCTTCCTTTGAATCTGTTATCTAGACTGATTGATTGTTATCTCTCTGAATGATTTCAGATATCTCCCTGATGTTTATTTTCTTCCTTTGTGTATCAGGCTAATAAATTGATCCAGAGACTTTAAGGGGGGGGTGGTATTTAGAGTGCTTTGCACATGCCTGTCACATAATGAGTGCTCTGTTTATATATGTGGCCTCTTTCTTCTGCTATTGCTACTGCTGCACGATTTCTAATTACTAATACCGTCAGTTCTCAGTGACAGTTTAATTTTTTATACCTTGCCATTGTAGTGCACCCAGCTGAGAGTTGCTGCTCACCGAGAACATACTGAGGAAGTATGGTGGAGAACATATGGGTGCCATTTTAGTCAGTGTATCTTGTACTGAGGAAGTCTGTCCACTGTTCAGTCCTGGGTGACTGGACAGAGTGGTTCATTTAGCCATCCCCAGAGTTACTGAACCATGCTAAGCACAAACTGGGTATTCAAAGATCATTTATTATGGGAATGCATGATTGCTAAATTCTAAGCACCATACCAAGTACTACACACACGCACGCACACTCTCTCTCACACACACACACATGCATACACACATGCACACTGTTGTCATTTTTTTCTTATCAGCATTCAACCAGCTTATCTTCTTTACGCCATGATCTCTGCTAGGTGCTGGGGGTTCATCTGTTTTCCTACCATGATGAGAAAGGATACATCATCTTGATTTGAAATTTCCCAAGCCAACATTCCAAGAGGCCAGATGACTTAACCACCATCATAGTGCCCTGCAGTGCATACCTGGGCTCCAAGGCTGGTAGAGTGCTACGCCTTAGCTCCTGCTAGGCTGAACACTGCGGTCTCGCTGACCTTCTTTAGCTCCCCTGGGTATTAGGATAACGACAACTAGACCCAGTATCCTCCTTACCTTGAACGAACCATTGGTCCCATATTTCACAGGTATCATCCAATTCCAGTATTTCAGATCATAAAGAAGAGACAGGCTTGGTTTCTTGGTGAGACTGAGAGCCCTATAGGTATTTGACTTGTCCTTGGGGGCAGAGAATTAAAACTAGGGTAAATAGGAAAAGCTTCTTCAGGAAGGAGAACCTTGATCAAAGGTGAAACAGAAGAGAGAGAGGGAGTCTTGCAAGTCTCTGACATCATAATATTCCATGAACTGGACAACCTGTGTAAGACCCTTACACAGGATTCAGTTCAGGAAGCAGTAGGCAAGCCAGTGGGCTGCTAGGAATGAGCAAGAGGGCAGATGCCAGAGCAGGAGAGAGCAGCAGATGGAAGTGAGGAAGAATGGGCTGCAGGGGAACAAAGATATGTGTGTTGGGTCAAGTGAGCTATGCAGGACTCTTGTATAGTGTCTACTAAAAGAGACCTTCTCTGGGCTAGACATTCTCAACAATCAAGAAGTAGAATATACCCACACAGCCCAAGAGCAGAGCCTGGTCCCTCCAACACATACATCTCAGCATCCAGTGATGCAGCTTCCCAGGGTCCTCGGGAGTTGGCTTGCATAGTTAGAAGCAGTGCCACTTCCAGTGAAGCTACAGTAAAGACTCACGCCAGTTTGCCACATGTCCTGAGATTTTCAGCTTGTCCTAGAGCAAAGCATTTTGTCAGAATGCTCCCCTCACTTACTGGCAGCCTCAGCACTAAGCCTGCTGGCTGACTGCTGCACCTTCCTGTGGTGCTCTCGTCTAAGCCTACAGAATCTTCTCTAAAGATCAGTCTCATTTCACTCTCATCACCCTCCAGGCTTCACAACTGAAATCCTTGCTTGCTTCTCCGTGGTCTAGGGATAAAGGCTGAGACCAGTGTACGCCTTGCACATGCCATTCCATTGGCTAAGCATATTTTCCCCTCTTTTCTTTGCTGGCTCTTTTATTCCCTCTCACTTCTTCAAGGAAGCCTTCTGGACTCTTCCCAACTGGGTCACATCCTCCATTTTACCCCTTTACCCTGTGTACATTTCGATTCCTTAGTGCTTGTAACAGATGAATTTTTGCCTTGCTAATTTAAGATCTCCAATCAAGAAGATGACCTTGTGACCTTTTTTGTTCACCATGTCTCCTGGCCCAGCACAACTGTAGGCTTATAGTAGACTTTTAACAAGCACTTGTTCAGTGCACGAATGGATGAGAAATGGGGCATTGGTGGTATTGCATTCCCTTTGGTCAATACTTCACCTCTTAAGTCTCACTCGAGGGTCCTAGACTCTCCTGAAGGTGGTAGAGAGGTCAGAATGGTACTTCCCCTTTTCTGCTGCATCATAAGGCATTTGCTGGGGCCTTGTCCCATGCCCAAAGCATTTGAAAGAGTGGTTAATTTGAGCCCTTCATCCAACTCTCTTAACCTTGTTCTCCTTTGAATTCCTTCCAGCGTCCTGGGTCTTTCTTGAGTAAAATGTCACTCAGCTCCCAGATGTAGCAGAGGATTCTCATTAGGCAGGGACCCCTCCATTCCAACCCTGGCAACTTCTGAGTGTCTCATAAATCAACTTACTGAGAAATACCTTAACTCCTCTTAAACAGCTGTCAGGAAAGCCAGAGGTGATACAAAGTGAGTTCAGAAATTCCAGCTATGCCTGCCAATGAAAGAAGCCTGTGATGCTCCTTGAGTGTTGACATTGAGTTTTCTAGGAGTGAGAGAGCCGTGCAGATTAGCCTTCTGTTTCCCATTGCATTTTTAAAAAGAAGAGAAAAGATGAGACATAGTGTGGTAGAGGAGGCACTGAGTCAATCTAACTTTTATTTTCCTCACATTTCTGCTCCTTCACAAGCATACACCTCTAATGGTATACCCCACCTCTTAAAAAAATCTGGCTTCCAGATTTGTGCAGTTTGGGGAGTGGCTCTCAACTGGGAATGAGTTAAGTTTTGTTGTTTTTTTCTTCCTCTAGGAAGTTCTTAAAAATTATAGAAAATTACTATCTTTTGGTCTTTGATGTCTTGCATCTAGCCCCAGCCCCCAAACTCTTTCCTTTGCCCTTGAAAAAAAAAGCTGACTTCAAAATAATTAATTCTGAAACCATTGGATTTGCCTGCTGCTAAAGGGTTTTTGAAGAAAGCTTAAATCTAAATCTTACCCCCTAAGCCTTATTCCCAACTGCTTCCCTGTTGCTGAAGCACTGATAGGCACATCCTTGATGAAAATGCCTTTTTAAATGAGGGCCAGACACCATTGTTTAGGGAAAATTAGAACCAGCTTATTTCTCAGAACCAGTTAGAATACTTCTGAGATCAGATAGATTGTGCTTGGATTCTGTTTTCCTTTCCTTCCAGATCTGGGCATCGCTCTGAGCCATCAGGAAATAAGCAGGTCAGTTTGGGAGCAGGAAGGCGTTAAAGGAGAAGACAGGCCCACTGATTCACTGTTTCCCCAAGAGTGGCAGGGAGGGCTGTGTCTTGGTAAACATTTGGTCGGTCATGCCAGGTCATCACAGGATACTCTGTTAGGGCACAGTCTCCCCTGCCTCCCTTGGGTTGTCTAAAAGTCAGGAATGTCTCAAAGGTTAGCTAAACAGATATGGCTATGCATGGCAGAAGAGAAAGGCCACCCTGGAAAGTGACCAGGAGAGAGCTTCTTGAGGCTGGGATCCTAGTCACAACTGAATATGAGCCTGAGTTGAGCATGTTGAGGTGAAAGCCAAATGCAACCTATTGATCATCCAGCTCTGTCCCCTCCCATTGAGAATTGGGAACTCTATTGTCCACTTTTGTTTCTCTTGCATTGTATGTAGATGACTATTATAGTGCGTGGGGTAAGCGCAATTAAACAGCAATAGAGGAGCTCCATGTAGCAGGGTTCCCATAGCCTCTTGTTGTGCTTGGATGAGCTCCAACAAAGCTTGATTTGATCCCAGTGTTGTAATGCATCACAGACCTACACCAGATTGAACTGCCACAATGCAAATGCATTGGTTGTTCCAGCTGACTCTCACTGGGTTAAGTTGTCCCTTTTCCCCTGATAGGATGTAGCCACATCTCCATATTTGACTTCAGTGCATTGGGCTGAAGAATGCTACAGGGAACCCCCTTCAGACATGCTCAGATCCCTTCTCCAAGGTCAAAGGCTGGATGTTCCCATGGAGGCAAAACCCAGTGTTACTAAAAATGTTTTTGTTGTTGTTGTTGTTGTTGTTAATATCCTGTATTTGGACAAGATTCTGGTCTGCTATCTCAGCCTGCATAATTTCCTTCTCCTACTCTAATGCCTCAACCCCAACACTCAAGGAATCTATTTGTCCCACCACCAGTGCAGCCCAAAGTATGTTCAAAGACTGTGGAGGCCAACTATTTTCTGTCATCTGTGTGTTCCTCAGACCTTCTTAGAACAACATCTTCCTAGACCATGAAAGGGATGCTGGTGGACCACCTGTGAGTCTGGTCAGAAAGTCATGTGAACAGGTTAGCTCCTGTTTCTATGCTTGGGTGGAGCACCTCTGGCATATGTCGGCACTCTAACCTAGGAGACAATGACTTCATCCTTGAACACTGATTGTACAGTTATGGTTTCTACCACCAGTAAAGCCACTCATGAAAGAGATAGGGCAAATTTCTGCTGCTTGGGGTACATGGGAGATTTTCTGTTTGTTTGTTTGTTTGTCTTTGTTGTTGTAGTTTAGTATTTCCTTGCCCACAGGATCAAAGAATACTTCTTGCAGAAGCAGAAATTGCTGAGGTGTCTGATGGAAAGCCTGCCTTTTGTGACAAATCCCTATCTAATTTGAATGCTTCCTATTATATTTCAATGTTCCTAGAATAGGTATTTCTAGTGGTTACTGTTTGGTTATGAGGGGGCCCACTTTTAAAAGGTTCTTGTGTCGAAGGCTTTGGGGGAAGGTAGGGACTAAAACCTATTTGAAGAAAGCAGGTCACTTGGACTTGCCCTTAGAAGACATACCTTTTCTCTGATATTCCATTTATATCCTGGCACCTGTAAGGGGAGTAACTCTGCTCTCCTTGACCCTTTGCCATCTATGCTACTTCACACAAGTGGCAAACAGTACAGCCTGCAGACATGCACTGAAACGGTGAGTCATGCTAATCTTTCATCCTTTAAAACCATTTCTCTCTGGTGTATGTCACAGCAACAAAGGGTTTAACATACTGGTTATAGGATAAAATAGCATATATGCTTTTAGCTTATGTTTGGTTTTCTTCAGTAGAACAACTTGAAGAAAGCAGCTTTAGCATTATGCTCTCCTGTTTATGGAAAAGCATGGAGCTAGGAGGCAAAATCTGTAATCTCGACACTTGTGGGGAGGAGTCTGAACCGAAAAGATCATGCGTTCTGGGACAGCCTGAGCCATATGTTTCAAAAGCAAAATAAAAATGAAATTTTAATGAGGAGGCGAATATAACATGTATGTGGGGACTGGGTCTGAGCAGCTTGCCAACTTCCATGATCTGAAGCTCCCAAATAGTACCTCCATGTTGGCAGAACATACCAGAATAGTAGGCTTAGGGAACCAAACAAAACTGTGTGCAGATGCCAAGAAGATCTCTCACACGCTGTGCTCTCTCTCTCTCTCTCTCTCTCTCTCTCTCTTTCTCTCTCTCTCCTCTCTCTCTCTGTCATTTCCTCCCTGTCCCCTCCCTCTCTTCCTCCTTCCTTCCCTCCCTCTCTCTCTCTCATTCAAATTGCACATCTGTGCTCTATTTTTAAACATTTATTCTTTAAGTGATAACGCATGTTTTACCAAGCTTCTTATCGGATTAGACATGTTTGAAATCCCCTCAACTTTAACCTCTTCATTACCACCTCCAACAAATGCAGGTCGACCACCAGAGCAGAGAGCAGATAAGATATCTCCGCATAAGCACACGGCATCATAAGGGGCAAGGGAACCATCAGGTTTGCTGGGTTTGTCAAGGTGCCCATGCTGTAAGGAGAAAGAATTCAATTGTCACATTGTGTTGACATGTGGATCTTAGGGTGACGTTGTTTAAAGGCTTGTGTGGTACAATCAAAGTCCATGTTCTTCATCATTACTTTAATGTGCAAATTTTAGGTTGGAGTAATTGGCTTGGAATTCAACTTGGTACAGGATATATATATATTGCATGATAATATTATATATATTCCCTCATTTAATTCTCCAGGAACCTTGAAAACCAGGTACTAATAATCCTATCTGGAGATGCAGAGACAAAGAACTGGGACTGTGTGGTGCCAGTTCTAGGAAAGGGTAGAAGCAGAACCCAGGCAGGTCTCAAACCAAACCTCTTGCATGCTCTGCACGGGAGATGACGCAAAAGAAAGAATGGGAGTAGAAAGAGAGAGAGAGAGAAACAAGAAGCAGAGAAAGGTTCCTTCTGTGACTCCGAGCACTCATTCGCACTCATCTGGATCCAGCATTCCCTGTTGATCCCAGACTTCCCTGTGCCAGCTTTAGAGGGTGCCCTGTCTCTTCCTGTGTCACCAGATCCTGACACCAGCGATCCCATCGGGAGTGCTGGCTTTCCTGAGATGTTGGTACCTGCCTGCCCATGGCTGCAGGGTTTTGATCTCAAGGTGATTGCCTACTTCTTTCTCATCATTTGACATATTTAAAAAACCGGTTTCTCCTGATCCTGATGTCCCAATCCCTGTCCCTCACCCCCTTCCTTCGCTGCACCCCTCCCTACTCCTCATCATTGAAAGTCCTTTCGGGCTGTCTTCACCTTATCATTTCAAATGAATGAGGAAAAATCCCAGCTTCCTGCCCTTGTGTCTTCCTGATGCTGAACTTCAGAATGGATGAAAAGCCCTTTGCTCTGGCTTTGTGCTTCATCCCCTCAGTAACTGTGTCCAAGCCACACCATGCTGTCGTGGATCTGCACTGTTCTGCAGACCAATCTGTGCTGTCCTGGGCTTGTGCAGGGTTGAAGGCAGGCACCAGGCAGAAAACTGTGCCCAGGCGTAAATCACATCTTCTTCTTGCTTATTTGACTCCATCTTAAGATGATGACTGTGTTGCTGTTGTTGACTCTGCAATAAGCTAGACAGCAAATGTAAAGGTTTCAGACTCTCTTGTGTTTGATATTTTTTACTGATTTGTGCACGATTCCTACATGAACTTTTCCATGGTAGAAAGCATGTCAATATTTTGGCATAGAAATAATATATCCTCATTAGAAAAACTTCAAAAAAATCTAAAGAAATAATTTGATAATCATTCATAATCCCACCACTCAGAAGTAACTGTCATTAAGATTTACAGTTTCCTACATTCCATTGTGTAGACATTGGTCTGTAGACAAGATACACAGAGATTTCGCTATCTCTCTATACATTCATATTGTGTGTATTTCCTGAGTCCCCTTGAAAGCTATCAAAAGCAGATTAATTTTTATCATTCCCCTGTACTTGGGGGTTTTGATTTGTTCCTAGTTTGTGCTCTTATAATCACACTGTAATGAACATTTAAATATGTAGGCTTTTTAAATTATTTCCCTGAACCCCAAAGTGGAATCATTGAAGTTGGGGTTGCTTATTGAAGATTTTAGAGAACTTAGGATAGCTCTCTTCTGTAAATACATCTCTCGTTTGCTAATGCTGATGCCTAAGCAACTGGCAACTTCTTACTTCAATCTTGCCAGACTCTATTCTAAATACATGCCATTAACCACTGTGGGAAGGCTGCTGCTAGGTTCTTCCAGTGGCCAGGGAACTGAGAGAACCAAGGCAGAGGGAGGGTTTGGGGGGGTGAGAAAGCAAGTATTAATTGAGCATATACTATGTTCCTGGTGCTGCTCTGGACTCTGGGAATGTTCCAGTGAGCAAAACAGACAAAAGCCCTCACCGGAGGGAATTTATCTACTAATGGCTGAGACAAAGAAGAGGCAAACTATAAACATCTAATATAGGAGTTGTGCAGTAATGGCTAGTTCAGTGGGGAAACCTAATGCTGATGTTTTCTGATGAACTTCAGGATGGGGATCCCTGAGAAAGATACACTGAAGGAAGACTACGTAAAATAAAGGGTTTGTGGAGGGGAGCACTCATGTGGAGCACTCAATGAATACACTTAGCCAGAAGGCTTGAGTCCATTCTTCAGTCTGCTCCCCACGTGCAGTTACCAAATTGACAAGGTGGGGGAGCCAGAACCCTACAACACCACTGTTTAAATGAGATTTATTTATTTATTTTTTAGTGCATACAACAACTCAAGCTCTGCTGTCTTATCTTGACCCTAATATGGTCGTTAGGAAATGCCTGCTGCGCACAACCCACCGAGTCTGCATCCTAGTGCTCTCTGACGCCGTCTGTTAATGGAACCGTGTGCAAGGGTTACAAGTTCAGATCAGAGGGAACACTATCATCCCAGAAAACATGAGACTTTGCAAGAGAAGGCCAAATGCAGGACTGTGCTTATGTGTCCAGAAACCTCCAATTAGCTGCTGGTCTTGTGGCTGCCTTACTTCCTCTTTCTCTTGGGCAAGCCCACCTAGAATTACAAACACAGCCTGTGGCCCAACCATCAACTCTGCCTTCTGCAGGCTGGAGTAAGTGGGAGGTTCTGAGATCACAAGGTCAGGCCATTTCTATTGTCAGGCTTTCTGGGTTTGGGGTCTGTGACTGGCTTTTTAAGTTTCCATGAAAAAAAAAATGGCTCACCTCACCAGGAAGGTCCCCGCAGGCATGGAAGGTTCAAGATCTAAGAGTAGAACTGAGAAGTGTGGTTCTGGCCCAACTCTGTTCCCAGCACCCTGGGAAACTTGGGTAGCGCATTTGGCATGTCTCTCAAGGATTCAATGCCTATCTGTACGGCGAAGAGGATGAGCTCGCCAAACTCCCAGATCCTCAGAGCTTTGGTGGTGCCGAGATTGATTCAGCACAGGCACACTCACAGCGCGTGGTGCACAGCTTAGGGGCAGTGCTGACCTTCATGGAGCTTACAATCGAGGAAGAAGGATGCATTGTCCCACACACTGCGAGCACAGCCAGTGCTTCTTAAATGAGCAATACACCAGGCACAATGGTGTTCTTTGGTTTATTTTCTTGCAGCCCTCACAGAAGGTTAAAGATGTTCTGTTATCATCACCATGCCCAGTTTGCAGATGGTAAAGTCAGTCAGTGCTGATGATCTGGCTCAACCGCTCCACACAGAAGGACTCTACTCTCCAGGTCCTTCCTTTCCTCCCAGGGTTCAGCTGCTCCTTCTTCACAGGCAGTCTTTGAGGAGTCAGTGAGAGTAGAGAGGGAGGACTCAAAGCTTACTCCTTTAGCAAGTGTAATCTGGACTTGTCTCCTGTTGCTGATTGGATGAGAATGAACAAGTCAACTTGCCTTCCTGTAAAATGGGTCCATTATTTGCTACTTGACCCACAGAGAAATGTTATTTAAAACATTCTGTGCGTGACCCGATTTTAAAAGCCACGAGAGTTCTACAACTGTGTGGGAATGTGCAGATGGGGCCTGCCGTGGGTTTCCATGCAGTGTCATAGGAATGATGATTCCAAACAATATCTTTTGACAGTCTCTCAACATAGGCCAAAGTCCACTTGACCTATTCTCTGGCCAAGGAGGAATTTGAGTATGAGCATTCATAAATAGATCCCCTCCTCTGCTTTTCAGGGTGCCAGAATTCCCTTATGCTTTTCGGTGTACTAGATCATGAATTATCAAAATTACCATAAATGAAGCAGAAAGAACACACATGGTTTCTTTGTTTTGTTTTGTTTGGGGGGGTGGTTGAGATAGGGTTTCTAGGTGAAACAGTCCTGGAACTTGCTTTGTAGACCAGACTGGCCTCAAACTCACAGAGATCCGCCTGCCTCTGCCTCCGGGGTGCTGGGATTAAAGGCATGTGCCACCACCACCAGCTCACACATGGTTTTTAAAGAAGCTAGATGAATATAGAGCTTTTCCTTCTGGGAAAGGAATGTCCATCTCTCCCATCCCTGATCATGCGTATCCAGGCAACAGGAGGCCTATTGGGCCAAGGGTTTCCGAGGCTTTCAGAGCTGAGATTTGGTTCTCAGGACAAGCCTGTGCGTTTCTGAGCTTTCTAATGATGCAACCCTTGGTGAGGCAAGGGAGTAACAAGTTGATATTTTGGAGAGTGAAGCAGTATCTCTAAGGGATTCTTTTTTATGAAGCTGGGACACTGAAGTGTTGCTGATTTATCTTAATAGCAGATACAATGAGCGAATGTCCCAGTTGCCTCTTTGTGCTCTTGGCAAGTCTAGATAGAAGTGGAGTGGAGCAGACCCAGCCAGAGCTGCTAGCCCAAGGTTTAGGAGTCCTAATCGTCCAGCTCCAAAGATCTGGTTTTAAGATCGCTTCTGGAGTCATCCAGGCTGCAGGTGGACACTTTGTCTTGGCCAAGGACAAGGTAGGTTACATTATCAAGCTTTCTGCTCTCAGACAATTTGCTTCGACTTGCAAGGAAATGACAGGGCTTGACACTGTGGCAGTGAGTTCCTTAAGATTAGTTACCAGTTCTGGTTCGTGGGTGCTGTTGCTGTGTAAAGAAACTTTCCTTTGTCACACGAGGAGCCTCCAGCTTGTCATACACATGATAAGGGTTCTCAGAGGACACAGTACAGAAACTGCTGTGTCAGAACTGGAATCACACCATGCTGAACCCAAGGCCTTATAATTTGGAATATAAATTATGTCAAAGCCACGTTCAGTGCTATAACATTTGCTAACCCCTATTAGATATGGATAAGTTCTCATGGCTTAATTTGGCATATTGAATCCATTCTTCAGATTCTCTTTGGGGATGGAAAAGGAAATACACAACTTCTCTGTAATTTTTCTTTTGTTTCTTCAGAATGGGACATAATTTTTTATTGTAAACTGGTGGAAATAGATGAATCACAGCCAACTATGGCTCGCCCCCACAGGAGGAAAGTATCAGGCTGTAGCTGAGAACATATTCTTTGAAACAAACCAGAATATCTGAATTTTGTAATTTCTTCCCACTTAAAAAAAATCCAAACCATGCTATTGAGAAAATATTAATGTTCTGACCAAGACCAAAGAGTGAAGGAAGCAGAAAGCTAAGGCTTCTCTGAGAAAATACTAGAATGCTATGTGATGAATCCACTTCATGGCAACTTCACCGAGGACAAAGGAAGCCTGCCAGGGGCAGACAGAGTAGCCTACTGATGTTGCTCTTTCCTTCTTCCAAGGAGAGGGCAAGAAGTTGGCTGTGAGCCAGGCATCCTGCACTCCTGAACCACGTTTGCTTGGGCACCACCTCAGGCAGATCCTGTCATTTTGCTCCCACTGCCACTATTAAATCTAGAAAATATGCTTGGAAATAGGTTCTCCTCTTTTGGCCAGGACAGTTGCATGCTGAAAGCCACTGCAGAGTGTTTGAAATTGCTTGGGTCAGAAGCAATTATCCCTCCCCTTTTCTTTGATCTCACACCGTTTGGTGGTCAGTCACTCCTCATGCGCTGGAGTCTATAGAGTGTGATGGCTCTGTCCAGCTTTTGAGTGACTGAATCACTTGGTATTGCGGATGAAAAAATATTTTAATGGGCTTGCTGTAGTCATGATTACAATTTATACTTTGCTTCAGCAGAACTGCTTCATAGACTTTTATGAGTAAAGGATCTTGTGGGGCAAATACACAAGGAGGAAGCAGGTACTTTGTTTATCCCTTGCTGGAAGAGTGGTCACATATGGTCTTTTAGCTGTACCTGCCCTTCAGCCTCTCCCAAAACCAGAACCCTAAATTTTCCTATCTCCATATAAAAATGGATTTAACAAAGACAGGAACAGTCCCTGTGTACTGTGTGCAGAGCCAAATGACTTTTGAAGGGTTCCTGGAACCCAGATAAGAATAAAAAGCACAACCCCTGTTCCCCTCTCTGCATGACCTGCTCATAGATTTGTGGATGATAACTCTCACCTAGAGATATCTGAAATAGAGTCTTGGTTCCCATTTGTATTTTTCTTCATTCATTATGATTCGTTTATATTTAAGCTCAACAAAAAACAAAGGACAGAAGAAGCTTCATTTTTGTCAAATATAACATTGTAATCGAATTTTAGTGGTATATTAGGATGTCAGATCTGCATCCTGGTGAAATAAAAAGAATTCTAATTCTAGAACAAACCACACGTTAATTCAGGGCAGAGTCGGTCCATGCTCTTGCCTGTTTTCAGACCCAAAGTTCTTATCAGTAAGAGAGGCAATGGGAAGAGGAAGCACAAGAACTTGAAAGGAAGCAGAGAGACATACTCAGCACAGTGGCTTTGAACTTCATCTTTTCCCAGGTTCAAGGTGGTGCCTCATATATACTTAGATAAAAAACTAGTCGCAATCAGAATTGAATCAAAGGTTCATTCACCCTGGTAGGCTACATGGCTAGCAATGTGGCTTAGTGTTAGCCATTGGCTCAGGACTTCTGACCCCCTTCTAGATTTCTTAGCTCACTGGACACTCTCAGTTACCAGAATTTTCTTAACAGAGTACATCTTGCGCCCAGCTCTGATGGAGTTGAAGAGTTTGGTTTTGTACAGAGGGGCTTGTTCCAGACCAGAGAAGCCCTAGGGAAGGGCCAATTCTGTATATCCTTGTAATTAGAGACAGACTATTCTTGGGAGAGTTTCTATGGAGGAAGCTGGGGGGAGATAGTTTAATGAGACATTGGCCCTGCCCAGCAAACTGAGCCATTTCTAGCTGATGCAGAAGGCAATAGGAAATCATTGTACTCTCCTAAGCAAGAGTGTGATATGAAAGCTGTCAACACAAAGCAATCTTGGAACCAGAATTTTCAATTATTGATAAAATGTCTCCTGGGATGAGACAGAAATATCATCTCAACTCAAGAGAGCCTGTCGAATCTTAGGCACCTCACATGTTCTCATCGTGTATAGACTTTATAGAAGTCAGTTGTGTATGGCTTGGCTCTTTTGTTAAGGCATCTCCACCCAGTAACCCCAAGAAAAAATATAACCTCCTTTAGTTATACAGTTATAACATGTGGGCATCTGAAGGAGTTTTCTCTGTAGCACAAATGTCAAATAAAGTGTCCCATAAAGGTTCAGAATTGGAGAGAACCTTGGTCCATTAACCTTAAAATGCCAGAGAACTAAAGACCTAGTTTATTAACATTTTCCGACTCCTGTCTGCTCCTGAATAGTCATTATGGAACATTATTCTTTAATGTGACTTTCCCCCACAAACCAGTAAAGAGTGGACCCCAATGCACCACTTGATTTTGTATGTTTTTCTTTGTTGATGTTGTGTAGTATAATATCCCCAGGCACATGCTGCTTCTGAGCTTTAATTACACTTTTAGCCCAGCCCTTTATGTCTGGGTCCTTAATGTCCAAGCTCCTATATAATTACCAAGTTGACTGTGTGGGAATGAGACAAATATTTCTTGCATGACTTTACCCTATACACTAGTATAATGCTGTACTCAGGCCGCTTCACAAGCTTGGAGCCATACGCTCAACATGAAAAGACCCAACCAAAGAGACTCCTATCTCTGGCCCACAGTGCTAAGTTCATATGGACAGTGACTTGATCCAGCTGAGGTCCCCGGAGCTCTTGGGGAGGATTTGAATTTGGCACTGGAGCCTTGGTCCAGAGCCTGACAGGGTCTTGGGAACTATTATTCCTTTTCTGTCCGGCTGTGTGTGTGCATCTCCAGTGATGCCTCTTCTTTCAGCTGTGAAGTAGAAATTCCTTAGTATTTGAAAGGGGCCAGGTTTCTGAGACCTCCTGGAGGAGGAAGTCACTGTATTTTACTAAAACCAGAAAAACATTGCTGATGCTAGTTGCTAAAAAAACACCAGAATTTGAAGGGGGAAACAAACTAGGGTGAAAGGGGAAGGGCTATGACCAGTTAGTCAGGGGCCCCCATTTAATTCTGGATTGTCTGGGTTCATTAAAACAGGATGGCAGTAACCTGAGTCCTCTAAAGTTAAGCTCCTCCATTTCTCCCTGAAAGCCAAACTTCTGTCCCTTCTGCAAAACTGAAATGATTTCCATAGCATTTCATATCTGAGAAGCAATCTCTATCTCATCTTTTTTGTGTATGATATAGAAAAATAATTGTGATTCTGTGTATGATTCCATGACATGCATTAAATATTCACAACTTATAAGAGAGAATAAAAGAGAAAACATCATCTTGAAATCTAAGTATCTAGTGATAGTCATCAGTATTTTATGCTCTTTAATGTAAATCCTTTTCATGTGTGCTTAAAAATGTACATATACATTTATGTGCAGATATTTATATATTATTTGCTATGAACAGGTTATTTGATAATCTGATTTTATTTTCTCTCTGTTCAACCCTATGTTATGCTATGTTTTTCTTTTAATAAATATAAATATATACCATTCTTTTGGGTGGTTTATACATATTCCATTATAAGAATGGTCAATGATTTGTTAAAACAAATTCTGATCAATTAACATTTTATAACTTTCTTTGATTGTCACTGTGATTAATATCTCAGGGACATCCCTTTATCACCACTGCCATGCCAAATGAGTACCTGTCCAACTTCCTTTTCAGGAGACTGTCTCTTCAGGAAGCCTCTACAGTGTGCATAGCCTTACTGTCCCATATTGCCCTTGAGAACATTTGTACAAGTTTACAGTCTTGCCCTGCCAGCAATGGATAAAAGCATCAAAAAAACTAAAAATGGAGATGTATTTTCCCCTCTCTTAGGATTTTTTCTAAATTTACTTGTTCCTAGAAATTTACTTCTAATATCTCAAAGGCAAATAATCATGGTGTAGCGTCAATATTGAACCATGTCCAAGTTCTAAAATAAGTTATTAAATTAATAATTTGTGAAACTTGGAATTAAATCAAAAGTCACTTAGATTCCATTGTCTATAAGATTAATATGGCTACGGTTACTTTGTTTTTCTGATAAGTTCAGTAGGAAGTCAGGTCAATGGACTGGCATAGACATGGGGCACCAGGCTTTCATCTAGACAAACCCATCTATGCTCTCTTTTCTCTTTTCTCTTAACTAGTTTGAGAAAGAAAGACTGAGGGATGGGTTCACACCTGATTGAAAGGTTTCCCTTCTCAGATTAGCTAAGGGAATACTGTCACCTCTACTGAGAGATGATTAGAAGGGCTGGCACTGACTTCCCAGCATGCACATGGAATTAATTATATGCAGCCTTTGAAAGTGGGGTGCCTCAAAATTGTGGAGGTTATAGTGAAACAATAGCAGAGAGAAAGACAGTTGAGAAATGCATCAGCAGGATGGACTATAGACTCAAATACAGATTGGATGAGTGTAAATCAAATATCCAGTTAAAAGTTATACCTAGTATTAGGTGTGTGTGTGTTTGTGTGTGAGTGTGTGTAAATGACTGGCAAATGATTGGCAAGGAAACTGGAAATCAGGCTAAAAGTTTAATGAGTTACATTGTTAATATTTAGCATTACAACCTATGCTTTTTAAAGAATAATCGATGAACCTTACTAGCACATTAACTGTCTTTAAATAGTGTTAATAATACCTGTGAAGACATGTGTGAAGACTTAAGTTTAGATTGTGTTCTGGAACTTATTCCATAAGATGAGTTCCTCTGACCTAATAGTGACCTTGCGTGTGTTAGAGTACCTAGGAGAGGAGGAGACAAGGCATGGCTAGTGCAGAGCATTGTGAGTGATGAGGCTAGAGCTTAGATACAGAAAATAACTGTGTTCACATATCTGAAGATCCAAGTTCTCCCCCTAGACTGAAAAAAGGCAGAAGAGGCACAACTGCCTGAAAATGAAACTAGAGAATTCCAAATAAGCACAAGGTCAGGAGATATCATATTGAAGTCATTTAATCATTGTCTCTTGAGGTGCTGAGTTTCCCATTTCTAGTGGCAATGTGTAAAGACCAGGTCACCATCTAGATGCCACTATGAAAAGAAATCCCATCTAGGGAAAAGTTTGTACCATACTCTTTTCCCCAATACAGATGTACTGGGCGGCATTTACATGGTTACAACACTCCCATAAGTAAACTTGACTTTGCCAAAACCTAAAAGTCTTTTTCAGAGAAGTACTTTATTGGCTGATAGAGCTAAAACTCCTAATGGTCTATCAATAACTGCTGTCCATCCTGGGTATAGCATAAAGAAAAGGGGAACCGACTGCATCATGGCTCACTGGCTAGTGATGCTTTCCTGATTCTGTCCTCACAAGCAAACCTGGCAGATTCTGATGTGCCCCAGTGATCAGAGCTCTCCGTCCTGAACCTTACTTCTCCTGTGCAACCCCACATACCTATCGTACATGCCCTTCCCCACCTTGCTTTTGCTCTGCGCTTTCTAAAATTGGTCACCACTATTGTCTTTGACATATACAGTTCTTCTCATTACAAAGTAAGAAAGTCTCTCCAGATGACCCAGAAGTGGAAAAGAACATGAAAAGGAGTCTTCTAGCTAATAAAATAGTAATGGCCTCTAAGTGAATCAGAAGATTCCATCTTAAATTATAATTAGGGAGCTATACCTGTAGGACACTTTTTCACCTACGAGATGTTTGAAAATTAAAGGGTTTGAAGAAAGTTCATGTAAGCACAGTTCAGAGAAAGAGGTCCAGACTGGATGTTGAATTTGGTAATATCTTTCCAAGGTTAAAATGTTTATATTCTATTCCAGGAATATCATTCGATTCTCTCTTTTCCTAGCTTATTATGGAAACAGCTGTGGTATGTTGAAGCATCCATCCTTGTTGAGAACAAACTCATGTCAGTAGGCAAGTTGTTCCCTTGCCAAAGTATTCTTTGAAGCATTACTGGCAAAAGAAAAGCTGAAAAATCACCCAGATGTCCACAAGTGATGCATTCTGTCAGTATTTACTTTATATCTACTGTATAGCAGCCAGTACTCTAGGGTCTGGGGTTATCTCCTTGGATAAAATGAAGATCTCTGGCCTTCCAGAATCCCCATCCTAATGCATCAAGGTAGGACCATTAAGACATAGTGGATATTTGTTTTAACCAATTGTTTGATGTATTTATAATGCATGTGTTTTATATGTGTGTGTGTGTATGTGTGTGTGTACACATGTATGCTGGTGTGCATGCATGCGGAGGCAAAAAGATGTCAGGTATCCTGCTCCATTGCTCTATGCTGTATACTCTTGCTACAATTCCTCTCACTCAACACCAAAGCTTTCTGTTTTTGGTTAGGTTGGCTGGTCAGCAAGCCCCCATGATCCTCTTGTTTCCATCTTCTCATGCTGGTGTTACAGTGCATACAGGGTTGTGCCCAATGTGTACATGGTTGTAGGAATCTAAACTCTGATCTTTCAGCTTGTATAGCAAGTGAGCCATTTCCCTTTTATTTTTTTCTGATACTTTGTTTTACAGGGTGTGGATGTATGTGAGTTTGCTTGCATTTTGTAAACATTTTTAGAAATATTAGCCAAGAAACCTCAGTGTCAGGAGTGGCTATTGGGGTTTTCTTTTTGTAATCAGCTTCTGGTCCTGCTTAGTTTTATTATTAGCAAATGTGACTTGTGTAATACAAAAAATTGTGGGCGTTCAAAAAGAAGACAGTTATAAAGCCAAATCAATAATGCAGCTAGAGAACTAAGGCTCTTATTTCAAAGGAAAAGGACAATTCTTAAACCTGTCTGTAGCTACCTAAATGAAACTGATTGGATGTTTAATGCTGTCCAGACTGTGGGAATGGCATCAGAATTCATACTAAAGTACTCAGACTCCAGCTGTGTCTTGACGTGGGCCTGCAGAATTCCAGGCTTCAGGCAGGGTAAGACTTGCCCTCCCTTGCAGGGCAATAGGGAGGCAGTTGGCAACTGTGAAGGCTCAACAGAGAAGAATCTTGAGCTCAGTTCTGATTCTGTCAGTGGTGACGTTTTCTTCACCCTGTAGAAGCCTCGGTCTCTCCTCTGGACCATGGTGAACTTATGTAAGAGTTTCTTACTTAAAAGTGTAGCCCAACACCAACATTTAATGAACCTGTATTCTGGAAAGCCCTTGGTGACAGGGAAAAGATTTGAGAACCTAAAATTCTCTAGAATCTTTTAGAAGACCTCTCTCATTCTCCAGTCAGCTTTCCCTAAGCCTATAAGCATACATATATCATGTATGTACTTGAATATCTATTTCGTGTAGGTTCAAGCATTGTGCTTGTGCTATTTCAATTTTAGGACTTTAGAAAGGATTTGGAGGTTCTGTTTTTAAAAGATAACTAGGAGAAGTTATTTTTTAATGTACCCATTTGATAATGTAATCTGATATGTTGATTAAAAATGAAAATGATGGGAGTACAACATCATTTCTTGCCTTCTGGAAGTTGGGTTTCTGTCGGATGCACAGACCTGGACCTTGCCTCTGGCTCAGGGTTATAAATAGAGGAGAAGGTGTGATTGCTACAGATGAGATTCAATGTTTGTGCGCTAGAGGGATGTCAGCCATGAAGAGCCTATGAGGGCTGAATTGATAAGCCATCTCGTTTGATCATCTATAAGGTGGCAGTGAAAACCCATCCTGAGTAGAATATGTGACTTAGAATCTCCCTCCAACTAGGACTAAATGGGTCCTGGCCATGGTGGATTCAGAGTCTGTTGTATAAAGCCAGCAAGGATCTCATAGGTCAAACAGAAAGAAGGGATGCAAAGCCATCTTGCCACCAGGGGAAGATAAATGCCACAAAGAAGGTTTCAGGGATTTGGGGTTTGGGACACTTGCTGTGAATTCTCTCTTCCCACTTGTTTTGTGACCAATTGGAAAATGAATGAGTATGTTTACATTTCTTCCACTTGTCTTACCCAAGCCGGAGACCAGCTGGGGGACTGATTTGTTCCCTGGCCTAGGCGCCAGCCATCTCTTCCTTCTGAGTCTATTTCTCTTTCTTGGCTGCCAGGTTCCTTTGGTCTTGCCAGACTTTCCCTCCTGTCTCATCAGCCTCTCTCCTGGCTCAGGCTGTGCTCAGTATGGCCAGCAGCCCCACTACATGTGTGCAGGGCCTTGCTCACAAGGTCCCTCCCTTCCTTGTGTTGTCTCTACTTTCTTCGGTAGCATTGATGTTCAGAGAGGTCTTAGGCTTTCGCCTTTCTGTTGGCCACTTTCAGAACTGAGAGCAGATCCAGATGGTGTTGGCTCCCTGCTTTGCACAAGCATCCAAACCTCTGTGAATAATGTCCCTCTGCCACAGAGCGGTTCTTCTGGATGTGCTTTGAGCATCCAGTCTCTGCTGTTGGCAGCCCAGACCTCAGCTCTTACTTTGCTTTTTCATTGTGATAGTAGTTTCTCAAGTGTCAGTCATGTTGAGGATGCCTTTCTGTGTGTCTTCTGAGTCCAAAGGTGTACTTTCTTTAAATGCGCTCTCTGAGGCACATGCTATAATTTATTATAGTGTGTTTTAAAATAAAGATATAGCTATTAGAGGGCCCTGTATTATCTGTAACGCTTCTGTGTTCTATGAAGTCTCTGTGGGCGCCTGTTCTTATCTCTACATCTCCCTCATTCATCTATTGTTGTGGTCCCTTTCTAAGCTGCTGCTGATTTCTCAACCTCAAGGGCTCCTATCATCATGGCCCGCTAGCCTGGCCACTCGTTGTGCCAGGCCCTAAGGGCTTCCTTTTGCTTTCATCACTGGATAGAGATGATCTGGCGGGGCAGATCTCAGCCAATAAGGACAAACATTTGTGGAATTATGCACCAAATGAAGATCTCAGCCTTCCTCATCTGCACAAATTTGCATCATAATACTTTAAGATACCATTATAATTTTCTTCTTCCCTCCTTTCTTTTGTTCACTGCATTTCTTCTCCCATCCCTCACTTTCTTCCTTTCCTTCTCCTTCCCTTGGTGCCTCTTGTGCCCTCGTTCCAGCTCCTCCCCCTTTCATCTTCCCTCCTTCCTTTGCTCGCTTCTATTTTCCGTTCTCTCCATCTCCAGTCCTTCTTTCTTTCCAATTATTTTCCTTTCTTTTTATCTTCACTTTTTTTTTAATTGAGCTTTGATCTCAAAGTCTGCTTTGTCAAGATGCTCAAAACAGACCCTGCCCAGAGTCCTCTCACAGTTCAGTAGAGGAGTCCCGGCTTGTCTGAGACCCTCTATTGACTCTCCAGGTTGAAACAGTTTAGATTCCACATAAAATATGTGCTGTTTACCCAGGCTCTTCATGCTCTGCATACTGTTACAGTCCTTGGGGAGCTTGTCAGTGACAAGGAAGATAAATGAATAAAGAGGATTTTACAAGTGTTTAAAAGCTAAGTATAGCATGTGCTGCCCACTACTTAATTAAACAGACCCGCGCTTAGCCTAGGAGCTCAATGGTGGAAACTTCTAGGCCCCCTCCCCTAACACCCCATTGCAGGCACCAGCGCTCAGGATGTTAGAAATTCCTTGGTAGTCTGCAGTTGCTAGCTCGTTAGCCAGATCCAAAGCTCTGGTGATGATTGAAGCAGTATGGACTGGAGCGGGTGGTTTGGGGGTTGATAGTGGGGTTAGTGAACGACACGCACCCCTTTGAACCTTGAGGATTGCCAAGGATGACTTGTGAGTTTACGGTAGGGTTAGTGCTCTGAACCTCAGTCGAGACTCACCCTTCTCACCAGGAACGTTAAACTCATGTGAGCTGCTTCTCTTTTATGTTCAGATAGTCTTTCCGGAGTCCCAGCTCATTTCCAGAATAATCTTGATTTTTTTCTTTTTATGAGGGAACCAATCCACAAAGATTCAAGTGTAGTATACAGGTGTCCCACAAGAATGCTACCGTCCTAGTTAGTAGGGCTTGAGTCTCTCTGTGTCAATTTCCTCTTCAGGTAAGCCAGGATAATAATCACCTCTATGGGTTAGTAGTCAGTAATACACATTTACCCAGCGGGCTTCTGTCCTTATTAAAGTAGCCTCCATCCCAGCCTTTGTCACAGGGCTGTTGTGCCAGGTGACTAAGATGATATAGCAGCGCACCATTCCTGGTACGGCAAGGGCCAGGTAAGCAGAGTGATAACTATTGACATTGGCAAGTGGCCTGTTCTTCAGAGGCCCACATTCTTCCTCACACTGTGAGGGAACTCATGCTCCCTACAATGGGCAGAGTATAGAGGTCTCTCCCTGTCAATCATCACTCACCCTCCATAAGCTGTGCTGGCTGGAGCAGGACAGAGAAGATGCTGGCTTTAATCCTTATTCATGACCCTCCAGAGAATTCCCTCAGCTTCCTGAGAAGCGGGGAAACTGCTTGATAGGATAACCTTCCTCTTCTGATGTTAGCAGGAGTGGGGGGAGGAGACTACAAAACTGCAAGTTCTGCTCTCTAAAGGAACCAGGAGAGGAGTCAGCATCTGCCCAGGATGAAGACCCCATTCCTATGCTTGCCCATTCCCGAGAGGCAGAAACTGAGTCAGGGAACTGGTTCATTGGGACTCACAGCGAATATCTGATAGAAACAAACTGAGTGCTGGGCAGGTGCTGCTTCTCCAGAGACTATGACAGCTGTCGTTCAAGACAGTGAGAAGCCTGCAGTATCTGTAGAAGGGAGACCAGTGGTCTTTGAGTATATTATTCCCATACAAACGAGAGGTATGTGCTTGGGGATGATCTGGGGAGGATTTTATCTGGGATTTCTGAAAGAAAAAAAAAGTCTGACAGGAATTTTTTACATTTCATGGGAAGTAATAACAAAAATGTGATGGCAGAATGGGGAAGTGAGGGCTGAGGGAGAAGAGGCCAGTCCACATTTGTGAACAGACGTCAGTACCCTGGCCCATTTCCCCAGAGATGTCACAGTTTGGCATACATGAGTGTACGGGTGTGGTCCTAAAGTCTTCCCCTTATTTCCAGAACTGATAGGATCTTCTTAGATATGAGGGCAAGTGGTTAGTTCAAATAGTTTTTTCTGTTTCTTCCACATATAATAAAGAATAAAGAAAGTAACATCCACATGGTATGTCTTGAGTTGCATTTTTCTCCATGGGCATGAGTAGACCAGTTGGCTGTAGCATCTGCCTCTCCTTGCCTCCTTCTACTCATATCCAAGCCAACTTTCAACTCTTAGCTGCAAAGGAGCCTAGCTTGACGCCCTACCTTTAGCTGTGGGGGACTCTCTCCTGCCTCTGGTTATTCATGTAAACTCCCCCTTCACTCCCTTTCTCTTCCCACACTGTGCTCTATACTCAGCCCTCATTCCCCATGTATCTTATTTACCTTTGCTTTGGCCTCTGCAGCTGGATTCATTCCTTACTCTTCATGTTGCTACTGTCAGATCCTGAAACCACAAATCTGGATTTTTTTTTCTGTTCCTTCATTCACTAGAAGAATGGTTATGAACTTAGGCGCTCTTTTTCATTGCCAAGTAAACTTAGGATAATTATTTCAACTGTGTGTGTTTGTGTGTTAGAGGTATGGAGGTGTAAGTATCTATGCGTGTTCTTATGTGCATATGATTTTAGAGCCCAGAGGTCAACCTGGATACTGTTCCTCAGGAAATATCTATCTTGGATTTTCAGACAGGGTCTCTCACTGGGATCTGGGATTCACCAATTGGTCAGGCTGCTGAGCCAGCAATCCCTACAGAGCTTCTTGTCTCTGCTTCCCCAGTGCTAGGATTATAGGTGTGTACCACCACCCCTAGAATTTTACACATATGCTGAGGATCAAACTCAGGTGCTCATGCTTTCATGGTCAGTACTTTACCAACTAAGCATCTCTCCGGCCCCCAAAAGTAAGGTTTTGAAAAGTACATGCTACATACACTTAACCTGGCACACAATTATTCCAGTCATTGATCAACACAAAATGACTTTCTGAACAGTTGTCTGTAATAAACACTTGACTTCACTGATCTGATTCCTGCTCTTACACGGAGCCTCCTCTTATTGATTCCTGTAGCCTCTTCATCTCCTGCTTATTTTATCATCCACTGTGACCTCATCATTTGTTGACTGAGGTTTCTGTTCTACCTGGTCCCGCAGCCGTTCAGTCCCAAAGAAATACACAGAAGCCTACATTAATTATAAACTGATTGGCCTAGTAGCTCATGCTTCTTATTAACTCTTATAACTTATATTAGCCCATAATTCTTCTCTCTGTTAGCCACATGGCGTGGTACCTTTCTCGGCGAGGCAGTCACATTTTGCTTCCTCTGCAGCTGGGTCACGACTGCACACTTAATCTTTCTCTTCCCAGAATTCTCAACGCCCCACCTCAATTTCCTGTCTGGTCGCCCCGCCTATACTTCCTGCCTGGCTACTGGCCAATCAGCGTTTATTTAAAATA